>SNQJ01S0022732.1:84187-100503 GCA_010110895.2 Picea sitchensis | reverse complement strand
CTTCATCAACATTCGTTTTAAGGTCCACCAATTCATTAGATAACTTCTTAACCATTTTTACCACATTATCAATATCCTTTGACTCCCTATCGGGTGGTTTAGTTAATAGAAATGGTTTATTTCTAGTCAACTTAGTTTCCTCATAATGTGGATGTTGATCATATGTAGATAAATCTCTTTCCACAGTCTCATCTTCATCAAATTTTAATGCTAATGTGTTTCTATTAGATCATTTTACAAACATCCCTATGGAGGGGGTTATTACAGTTGTGTAATATTCAATAGCTAATGACTAAGTGAGAGCTACATCATGAGGAAACTTGATTAAGATGTTAATAAATATTTCGTTAAATCCCTTTACTATGCTCCTCTTTTCCATTATGATGGTTCCTAGCTCATTATGTAGGGACACAATTGTTTTTTCCTTCTCCAAATTTTCTCATAAAAAGCCTTTCAAAATTGTCCCAGTCCGTAATAGACACAGAAGGTAAGATGAAAACCAAGTAGAATCTTTCCAATAATAAGTGTAAGGAAATATCCTACACACTACATCATCATGTTCGACACCTAGAAGATGTATGGCTAAAAAGAAACTATTCACGTGATCTTCCGGGGAATCAGGTTTATCTGGGTCAAATTTTGGGAGGATCTTATCAAATTTCCTTGGCATTTCATGAAGTTTTCCAGCCATATTGAGAGATCCTTGGACCCTCCATTGAGGTATAACTTCTTTGTGGTTCCTTTTTTCTCCCATTAGTTGTTCTATAATAATTTATGGTTTTCACCTTCGAATTCTTCTTCAGGTTCAATAAGGAAAAGCCCAAATATGCTTAAAGGTATTGGGCCTTATTTTAAAGTAGTTTCAATGAGGTCATCTACGGAGTTAATTTAAAAATAGATATATGTGTTGGGATTTTGTACACGGGTTTCTTTTCTCCTAGGAAACTCAGAGGCTATAGGTAGGTTTCCAATCAATTTTTCATAAGCGCGTGTAATTCTATGGGTTTCGTGAAGCTCATCCCGTGGTATGTGAAACCAAGTCTCAATATGTATTCCAGGAATAAAAGAGACACTTTTGAAATTAGGATTTGAGTCCTCGTAGATAATTTCTTGTTCAGACTCGACTTGAGGGAAAAAGGTAGGTTGGGGGTCGGGATTACTTGTTGAAGATTGATTTCAGTTATTTTTTAATTCATGTATATAATTCATAAAATATAAGGATCATTCTAGCACCAATTATGTTGATAGATCCAAATTCACCCGACAATAGCAAGGGGTTCCCCCTGGTACACAGTCCCAGCTAGACTATACACCATTTGGTTTTGGAAACCCATCTGAAATTTATCCTGTCTGTTATTGTTATTGTTTTTAGGGGGGTTTCGGGCCTATTGCAGACCGATTTTCTGAGAGGGTGGATGATGGTTGTACATGCAATGTAAATATTTAGATTAAGACTATGAATGAAATGAAAACTAAATTATCACTAATATACTCTAACATATCCTAGCTAGGAGCAAACCAAAGAAACCAGTGAGTTGTAACTTGAAACCAAATCCTGCACTACTTCTACACATATAACTTATATAAAAGAGCAAGATTATAAACAAGTGTATATAGATACATATAATCAGAATATTCTATATTACAATCATTTTATACATTAACAACCAACAAATATCAAGGAATTAAGATATTCAAAGAAATACTTTAAACTGAAGAATCACATTGATTGTATGAGAATTCATCTATAACAACATAGCATTATTACAATCCTTATGAAAAATGTCCATCTTCACCATAAATAGTTCCCATATCAGATCTTTTCATACACAAGGATTCCTTCTATAAAAATTGTCCTTGAGGGCTTCTCAATATTCATTAACAAAGTATATGTCCCTGGATCAATTCTTGAGTCTATACATTTCTTGAAAATCCAAAAACAAAGTCCTTTGCAAATGAGCTTCTATCATATTGTATACAAAAAATAGTAACTCCCATGTGTCCTTTCGTCTTCTTCTTAAAGATGTAGTTACAAAATGGTTCATATTCTCTTCCTTAATGACAAGTGTGGAGAAAAGGATGAAATTTAGAGTAGTTAAGAAAGGACGAAAGAAAGGGAAGGTATTATGTCCTTTTCCTATGAAATTTTACTTCTGAGGTAGGTCATCCAAACTTCCAACTAGTCATAGAGTGATTCAATCCTCCTGTATGTCAGATTCTCTAATGTTTCATTATTCACGGAAATAATCTCATCGAGGGTGCTCATATCCTTCTCTAACTTTGTCACAAAATCTTGCACCATCGTATGAAGCTTTATAGGTTGTAGCAGATGTTGATCAATAAGTTCATTGGATATGAAGGTAGTTGCTTCAACTATTTGTTTCCTTCTATTTGTGTTGTCTTAAAATACATTTATCATTTTTTCCACTACTAGGTTCCTTTCGATCTCATATAACCTTGAGACAACCATTTATGATCAATTCCTGAGTAGCTTTATGGATCCTTGAACATACTGCGATATATTTGGTTACTTCTTTGTCAACTCTTTGTCCTATCTGTTGGAAATGATCCAATGTGTACAAATCAATCTTTCTCCCATATTTTAATAGCCAATATAACTCAGGATGTGAATCAATATTTTTTTCTATCCATCTATATATGTCAGTTATACCTTTGCGGACATTGTTGTAAGGTGTAAGCTTCATTTGTATCTCGTTATTTTTGTCGATGATTATTGTAGTTGCATCTTGGAAGAGGTGTATATGAGCATACATGTCAATAATGGTACCTTCCAAGACATTTCTAACCTTCTTGGCACTGACTTTGAAGCTTTGGAGGCTTCTCTCATCAACCTTTATCTGTCGAAGACTTTCCTCTAGTTCTATGATCCTTAACACCTTCTCTTCATTTTGTTTCCATAACCTATGTATGTTATCTATATTTTCATCCATGAATACAAAACCGGCTCTAGTTGTTGCCACATGATCCTCTCTAACATCTCATGTGACTGGTACCTGGGTGACAACTCATATAGGATCCCCTTCCATCATCGACATCTTCTTAACGTGTTCTTGCATGATCCTACCAGTTTTAATGTCATACATGAAGCTTCTGAGATCTATTACTTCAACTGGTTGAAATGGATCCCAGAGTCTAAGTGATAAACCACTGCCTATTGTATCTCCTATTGTATCTGCCTCTGTGGTTGTGGTATATGTCCCTAGGATATCTACATCGATGGGGTGTGTGCCATCCCCTCTTCTTTCTGCATTTTTATTTTTCATTTTTTCCTTATCAACTTTGTCGATCGCTTCCTTGTCTACTTTCTCTGTTATTTCTGTTGCTACTCTTGCTACTTTTGCTAACTCTTTTTCTCTTTGTGAAACAACCTTTTCTTCAACTTCAACTTTGGATTTTTCTTTTTCGGCCTCAGGTTGTTTTTTCTTCTTGTCTTCATTCTTCTTTTTTAACACCTTTTCTTTATCTCTCCTCTTTTTATCCACTGGTGTTTCTTCCTCCTCCTCAATAGGTCCTAAATGAGTTGAGATAGATATGGGATAAGATCTCCCAACTTCCTCTTGTTCTACTATTTTTTTGGCTTCCTCTCTTGCTATTTCTTCATTGGTAATCTGTCCCTTTGGCTAGCCACACCTATTAAAATTGAATTCATCATATGTTTTGGCATTTTGGTGCACCTCCTCTTCTTCCCAGAGATCAATAGTGTATTCATAAGGAAGCTTGACACTATTGAAGTGTTCCTTGTTGATATTTTTACGATCGTGTCTTTTGAATCTCTCTTCCCCAAAGTGATAGGAAAGCAAGATGTCTACCTCTGCTTGGGATTGTTTGGTATTCTCAAATAAATAGTTGTTGACGTATAGAGGTAGTGGGGGGCATATCACTTTCTTTAACATGTACAACATTCCTCCAACCCTATGTATAATAGTCTGGTATGCTACTTATTGAAGGACGAGCTTGTCAGCTACAAATCATAGAAGTAGGTGAGGTGGTTTCATTGCAACATATCCCTTATATAAGTTCCATGCTCCATTAGATACTAGTCCTAGATTATTCTTATGATTGATATGGATTTGTCTTTCATAAAAGGGGGAGTGGTGCAAAATATGAATTCATATAAAGGAACAAGGAAGTCTTCACAAATTCTTTGGTATTTTGTATGGTATTTGTTCTCCCAAATAAATTTACAATACATGTGGATTGCAGCGTCGGTTGTCAACCAACTCCACCCCATATTTGGATAGTTGTGGGTTGTGCACATTATGTCTAGGAGGTATGGGGACATATGGAAACTAGGAAATGTTCCTAGTTGTACTTGCATTATTATAGAGATGGAAGCAGTGATATTTTTAGACAATATATATGCCCAATTGAATGAAACACCCACATCTGCATAGAAATAAATAAAGGGAATGTATGATGGGGGAAATTGAGTTTTGTCTGGTTCCTCGTATAACCTACAAAGCATGGAAATCAAATACTGATAGGATATCCCTAAGTTAGTTGTGGGGTACCATCTCTTGGCATGTATTTAAATTGCTTGTCCACCTTACACCATTTGGAATATAAGTCCTTTGGAATATATTAAAACTCACTGAGGAGATTTCTATATAGTATTTTAATACTTTCTTTGATGTGATAACATTTAGCTAAACAATTATGGCCTAAAAGAGGCAATGCGTTCTTTTCATGCATTGCAAACATATCGACTACTTACGTCGGTGTTCTTAAAAATTTATGAAATGGAATATGCGCAAGGGAAGAATTTTGGATGCACTGCAACCCTTAATATCATGATTTTATTATTTTTGAATGCCTGAAGTTCATCGGGATTTTTGCTTCTGTCGAGATATTTTACTTCTTAAACATGTAGTACACTTCTACCCATTTCAGAGTTCCTCCATCCTTTTCTAGAAGGACAGATGTTTCGTCATATGTAGCCCAAACAATCTCTACCTCTCATGTTTTTTGGGAGCTACTAGAGGTGTCAACTTCGACTGCTTTTCCTGCCACCTTATTTCTTGGTGACATGTTTGAACCTGCCAAAAGAAAAGATCATTTTAGGGCATATAACAAAATGTAATGTACCATTTGGAATGCAGCTAATTTTTTTTATCATAAATACCAGAGCCATTGACACTATTAAGAAAACAGAGAGTTATCCTCTGAATATGTCAGGGTAAAAAGTATGCATGCTTAAGCATCCTGGTAAAATTTGGGGAAGAAAGGGTGGATGTTAGGCTTAGAAAAACGAAATTGGAGGTGAAAATATTAACATCTCCGATATAGGTCAGAGAAGTTAGTCTCAAGTGTTCCGATAAAGTGTAAAAAGAGTGGTGATCAGATAATTTAAGGACAACTTCTCCGATTGGATCAGAGGAGTTAGTAAGAACTCCTCCGATGAGGTCGGAGGAGTTAATCCCAACTTCTCTGATAAGTTATCAGAAAAGTTGACCATAAGTCCTTAGTGCAAATAATTGTGGTGTTGAAAGAAACATTTATGATCATATCGAACGAGTTGAAAGTAACTCCTCCAATATGATTAGAAGAGTTATCATTAAGTGCTTTGAGTTGTGCGGGGAGATGTTTGTAACTCCTCCAAACATATCGAAGGAGTTAGTAATAACTACTCTGATATGTTCAGAGAAGTTAGTATAAATTGTTCCGATAACAAACTCTTAAGGTTTTTTGAGGTAAGATTTGTGTTGAGCTTAAAGCGAAGTCAGAGGAGTTTCTTGGAAATATTCCTATTTGATCGGAAGAGTTACCAAGAGACATTCCAATTTGGAAATTTGTGGATTAGGCCCTCGAATTAGGTCAGAAAATTTTAAGGTCGGAAAGCAAATAACATGGTGAATACTAGAGCCGACTAGAATCATTTCTGAGCTAAGAATAATTGTGATGGTGGTAAGAAGGTGTGTGACATGTTGGAATACGTTGGTTGTGGACATATCCAAACGAATGGGGGTGGCAGGGGGGCAGGGGGCGGGACTATCTGAATAGGGAAATGAAGACATAAAAAAAGTGTAATGTAAGGAGTCAAATGGAAACCTAACCCTAAAATAAAAGAAATGAAAGATTCCCCTTACTTGGATCTAATGCCACGTGGTGAGCAGAGATAAGTTGGGAGCTCGAACGAGATAGCTCAATGTGTTTAACCTTGGGACTCCTTGATCAATATCTTGTGATCAGATAGTGATGACTTTATCTCATTCTGTTTATATAGACAAAAAGGCCATTTTTGCAATTAATGCGATATGTGGGGTTGTTGAAGTCGGAGGGTTGAAGGACAAGTTCTCCGATGAAAATCGAAGAACTTATATGAAATTCCTCTGATGTTAATTGGGGGACTTGTTCTAAATTCCTATGATAATATCAAAAGGAAATAAAGAAACTCCTCCAAATAGCGCAATAACACTACATATCGAAGAAGGTGGGAATCCTTCCTCCGATACGTATCAGAGGAGTTAAAGTGAACTCCTCTGATTCGTATCAGATGAGTTTGAATTAACTTTGTTGATTTCAAAAAAGAAAGTTTTTTGTTTTAAAAACAAAGTCTTTAAGGATTTTCCAAATAAGGTATGAGTCTTCTAAGTAACTTGAGCTAGAGAGGGAGACTTAAAAGGATTTCTCTTGGGCTCAAAATATGAGGGGGTCCATTTTATAAGGAGGTAAGAAATATCAAATGGGTAAATGCATGGTTGTAGTTCTTTTCACAACAAGTTCACATCATGAAGTTATGCCTCCCATGAGTTGAACTATCATATTGACCACCATGGTATCAAATGGATGTTATTTTGGCTCACATTACTCATGCACATGGAGCTAGTCACACTTGGAGTTTCAAAATTATTCTAGAGGTCCAGAACCTTAAGATTAATTGGGTGTTGAGGCATGCAAAATGCCTAACCCTATCCCTAGACGATTATTAAACTATGTTAAATACCAAGATTCAAGGAAATGAATGGGTTTGATTTAGGTGGATATCAATGGCCACCCACCTCTTCCAACTAGATCACATACAATTTTCATCTTGGTAGTTGTTTCTTAGATTTTTAGGTCCTAAATTTTGGGGGTTGTTTTGAGGCCCTAAACAACATTTTTTGGGATTGACATAGTCACACTATAGTTAGAATTAGAGTGTGAAGGTAAAATTTGTATTATTTGGATATACCTTTCCAATGAGGTATTTTGTGCCTAAAATGAAGATCATATGCGAAAGTTACGACCCCAAGAAGATGATGTACCAACTTACCCCATCGGGACCCACATGACTTTTTCTGCTTCACCTCCTAGGGCAAGGTTTTTGGATGTCTAGGGTTTTCTGATTACTTCTTGATGCTAAAAATGACGGAAGCCTCATTGTAATGTGCTCAGGTGAATGCATGTATCTTCCACATCTCTTCTCAGAGATTAGCTACCACCATTTGAGCAAGATTGTTTCATTTTTCATTTTAAATTTTCAACAGATTTCTTTATTGAATCGAAGTTAAGTTTCATTTCATATTTATTATTGTTCACCATAAAAAAATTATAATGTTATATATCGTTGTTTCATTTTGTTCCACTCATAAATCCAGATCAATGGTATCAAAGTGGTTTTCTCTTCATTTTTTTCATTGTGCATGTCCCCAACACAGTCAGGGTATAAGCAGTTGGGACTTGAAAAAGTTGAGCCTTTTCAAGATCGGCCTCGCCAAACCCGGCGATCGCCCATGGAGGGAGAAAATAGAGACGATGGGATAGGATATCCCTTTAAACTATTTCTTGAGGAATCCCTCGCATGAGAGAGGAATGAGATGATGGATAATTTTGTGAAAATCCTTAACCAACTACCAACATGCGATGCATCCTCCTCAAGCAGAGGTGCTGCCCCCTTCAAGGTACATATCAATTTTGATGTTCCTATATTTGAAGGTCAAAGAGATGCATATGTTGTAGACAAATAGTTAAACCTTCTAGAAGGGGTTTCTCTATCCATAACTTTTCCGATAGAGAAAATATTACATTTGTTCTCCTTAAAGCCATCCCCCATGTCAAATATTTGTGGGACACTTTATGTGAGAAAAAGGAAACAAAATAATCTACATTATTTGTAGTTGCACCCACTTAGGGTTATTTTAGGGATGATATTAAGGAAAAATAATACCTTTCTTGAAGTTATGATGACTTATATACAAGATGGACTATACTGCGACACGAAAGGGACCAAATAATGCTAGAGTTCACCAATGTCTTCCATACCTTGAGCACCAAGCCGAGTATCAAAGAATCTGAGTGACATCTAGTGATAAAGTACCAAGATGGTCAATATAGATACATACAGACAAAAATGGAGTTTTGGGACATCTCATCCTTGGGCATATCCTATCAATATGATGTCAAAATCAAGAAGAAGCTTAAAAAAAAGATTTGACAGTTTGGGTCTGCGAACCCCTCATAGAAGAAGCAGGGAAAAGGAAACCCCTAAACATTTAACAAAGTAAAGGAAAAGGTCTAATTCACAAGGAAAGAAGGAAATAAGGAAAAAAGGAATAAAAATAAAGGCATTAGGAAGTGGTGCGAGTTCCATAAGATCCCCTGGCATAACACCGATGAATGCCGCTCAAAGAAACCATTGGTGGCCAAGGTGAAATCCTATGAATCAGATGTGGGTTCTGACTCTTATTCATAACTAGAAAAAGGGAGACAAATCATTGACACATGACCCAATGCATTCATTTCTACCACCAAGATCCATCTCGGTGAGTATAATGAACCATAGGAAGGTGAGTGCCTCTTTCATTCATAGATGTGGGTGAAGGGTACTCCACTGCACTTCGTCGTTGATAGTTGTAGCTACAAGAAACTCATCTTAGTTTAGGTCATTAAGAAGTTGTCTCAGTTGAAAACAATACACCCACGGTCATACACCATAAGATGGCTCTACCAAGGGAGAAATCTCCAGGTCAGCCAATAGTGTCGCCTGCCCTATGACATCAAGCCCTTCAAATATGAGGCATTGTGTGATGTCTCCCCTCTTGAAGTTTGTGATGTCCTTTTGAGAAAATATTTTTTATGGAAACGTCAGTTGTATATGAGTCTAGGCCTCGTATTGTTATTATTACTTTGGACAAGAAATTGTACAGGATACCCAAGGTAGTCCCATCGACTACCATTTCCTTGATCTACTAAGAAATACAGGAAGGTCATCTCTTAGACTGAGAAGTTTTTCTTCTTTATGATTCATGCTCAAAGTGAGGAGAAGGTTGTAGTCACATCCATGGCCTCTGCGACAGGTCTCTCCACATAGTAGAAGCAAGTTGATAAGGTTGTGGAATAATACATATACATATTCTCCTCACCCATTGAGGTACCTTTACACTGTCAGGTCAAGCATTCAATCAATATGATCTCCAACGCAATGCTACCCAATGGGTCAGTATATCGCCACTCTTTGTTAGAAAATGAGGAAAACAAGCACCAGATCCAAGAGATGCTCGAAAATGGGCACATCCGACCAAGATCATCACCTTGTGGAAGCCCAATCATGCTTGTGCAGAAGAAAGATGGGACCTAGTGACTCTGCATTGATTACCCGACCCTAAATAAAATCACATTCAGGAACTAATACCCAATTATCTGAATTGATGATCTCCTTGACCTAAGTCAAACTTATTACTTTAAAAATGATTCGGGAATCTAATAGCTTCTTGATTTCATTCTATATCAGAGGTTAGAGAGTCAGATGTATCTTTATAATAATTTTTTTTTAAGGAATTGATCCTTTCTTTGATGGGAATCACATGTTGTATAATTTTTGTATCATACATCTTCAAATCATCATATGTCCATGTAAAAACATCTTGATACTTATTGAATAGTTCTGTGAATGTGTAATTTTCTGAATATGAACAACAGGTGCCTAGATTAATATATTTAGGTTGCTCAGATGTTCCCAAATTAACCATAAATGCATCATAGTGGAGCTGTTGGTATTTAAATTTGTTGGCCTCCTGAAATTGGATTGTAAATCAAATAAACTTTTAAGAGTCAAAATTATTTTCAAAAAAAATATTGTCTTCAACTTGTTAGTTTCTTCTCGATAAGTTTGTAACCCTTGCTAATATATCTCATCATCTATCACTAAATTTTGGAATGTTTATGAACTAGTAAGAAAGTTGATAATCCAAGAGTCGTTATCAAACACTCTCCAACTCATGATATTTTCTGGTATGGAAGGCCTAAACATCATTTCAACCAAAAAACCATCATCAGGGGCCATAAATCTAGATGCTGCATTGGCCAATATATCAACATATATATTTTGATCATGAGGTATAGAAGAAATATTAAATTCATCAAATGAATAAAGCATGTTCCATACCTCTTTCTAGTAAGCCTTTAGATGTGGAGACATGAAATGAATATTGTTTATTTCCTGTCGAACAATGATTTCTGAATCACCAAACACCTTAAGATATTTTACCTGAAGATCAATGGTGTTTTTAAGGCACTGAACTAAGGCTTCATATTCAGTGGTTTTGTTGGCACATTCAAACTCCAAGCGACATGATATTATCATTTTTCCTTGACTAGGATCGATTAGAACACATCCTATTCTGGCTTCATCCTATGTTTTAGATCCATCAAAGAACATGGTCCACATGTCAAGAATATTAGTATTGTTAGTCAAACTAAATCCTAAGTTAATTAGTATTGGACATGCACTATTATGGATTCGTGAGCAGAGGCCTAATTTTAATTTTGATTGTATCTCAAAAGTTATTTCTTCATAACAACTATAATCAATTTCAAAAAAACAATTCCCCAAAAGGTAATGGGAAAATCTTGTGGGATTGTTATTACCTTCTAATTTTGTCACTGTGTGCTTCATGTGTGCCTTACTGTTTACACAAATTTGTTTTTCTTTACCTTTATGAGGAAGCCATAAATGATACCAATCAGTATATAAGTAACCTTGAAGTTTTCCTGGCCATTCTTTTCTTAAGAGAAAACTGTAACTCTCTGGTCTGTCGACAACAACTATGTCTATAGTCTGATGAACCCTGGGGTCGAATGACAGTCTGATTAAAAGATCTCTCAGTGAACCTTTTACTTTAACATGTGTCCTATCTAATTGGATGATCCTAGTTTTTGTTATTTCTAAAAAAATATTTATTTTTTGGCAAACAGAAAAAGGCATGATATTGGAAGAGACACATGAATATGCTAAACAATTGTGTACATTGAAATTAAAAATTTCATATGCGAGAAGAAAAGGTGGTACCTAATATTTTTAATAGGATCCTATGCTTGCTTCATTTATATTCGTTTCTATCTCCACTTTGTGTATCTCTTGTGTATCACTTTCATGGTTTAATATTTGAGTAGAAATGACAGTTCCTTTCTATGTATCACGAGGCTTGAAAGAATCGTGTAGGAGCTCATGTTGTTGTGTTAAAGAACAAATATCAAACTTGGAAATATTAGCTTTTGTTTTCTTCATGTCTTCAATTACATTATATTAAATATTGTTGATAGCATGACCATATTTTTTCTCAACTATTTTATTATATGTTATCAAGTAAATCTTAGTGTCATTCCCTGTTGAGCCAGATGTGCTTGGTTTATCTTTGTTCTCTAATACAATTTTGCCAATTTTATTATTAGTTTTTTCTGGGACAACGTCACTTTGTTTTGGGATGACATGAGGAGTTGTTATTTTCCTGAGAGGGATGTTATATTATTAAAGAAGGATCATTAGATACTGGACCTTTGTTGCGTAAGTTATAACCTTTTGGAGCATCAACTTTAACAACCTACATACATCCAACACGGATTTCCTCAATATGTTCATCGTCTGATTCTGAGTACTAGTCCCAAAAGTGCATAGGCGATTCTAGGGGAACTTCATCAACAACACCTAAAGGAGATTTTACATCGCTTTCATCATCCGAACTCTGTTTATCTAGCAACTAGTTTATCACTAGGGTCATAGAGTTGACCCACTAAGGGCATGCTCATTCTGAGTGATTTTGCTTATGATAAGAATAAAAATTATCATTACTGAAACTATCTAAGTTGAAATCCATGTGTGGTGGTTTACTGAAATTATCTTTACCTAGTTGTGGAGGGTTGTCTGGCTTCTTAAAGAATGGAAGAAAAGTTTGTGGCTTTGATGATCCTTTACTGACATTCTTTTTAAGGTCCACTAATTCATTAGATAACTTCTTAACCATTTTTACCACATTATCAATATCCTTTGACTCCCTATCAGGTGGTTTAGTCAATAGAAATGGTTTATTTACAATCAACTTAGTTTCCTCATAATGTGGATGTTTATCATATGTAGATAACTCTCTTTCCACAGTCTCATCTTCATCAAAGTTTAATGCTAATGTCTTTCTATTAGATCATTTTACAAACATCCCTATGGAGGGGGTTATTACAGTTGTGTAATATACAATAGCTAATGACTAAGTGAGAGCTACATCATGAGGAAACTTGATTAATATGTTAATAAATATTTGGTTAAATCCCCTTACTCTCCTCCTCTTGTCCATTATGATGGCTCCTAGATCATTATGTAGGGACACAATTGTTTTTCTTTCTCCAAATTTTCTCATAAAAATCCTTTTAAAATTGTCCTAGTCCGTAATAGACCCAGAAGGTAAGATGAAAACAAAGTAGAATCTTTACCAGAAAAAGTGTAAGGAAATATCTTGCACACTACGCCATCATGTTCAACACCTAGAAGTTGTATGGCTAAAACGAAACTATTCACATGATCTTCCGGGGAATCGAGTTTATCTGGGTCAAATTTTGGGAGGAGCTTATCAAATTTCCTTGCCATTTCATGAAGTTTTCTAGCCAGATTGAGAGCTCATTGGACCCTCCATTGAAGTAAAAATTCTTTTTGGTTTCTTTTTTCTCCCATTAGTTGTTCTATAATAATTTACAGTTTTTCACCTTCAAATTCTTCTTCAGGTTCAATAATGAAACGCCCAACAATGCTCAAAGTTACTCGGCCTTCTTTTATAGTAGTTTCAATGAGGTCATATACGGAGTTAATGTAAAAATAGATATATGTGTTGGGATGTTGTACATAGTTTTCTTTCCTCCTAGGAAACTCAGAAGCTATAGGTAGTTTTCTAGTCAATTTTGCATAAGTGCGTGTAATTCTATGGGTTTCGTGAAGCTCTTCTCATGGTATGTGAAACCAAGTCTCAATATGTATTCCAAAAATACAAGAGACGCTTCTAGAATTAGGCTTTGATTCCTCGTAGATAATTTATTGTTTAGACTCGAATCGAGGGAACAAGGTGGGTTGGGGGTCGGGACAACTTGTTGAAGATTGATTTCAGTTATTTTTTTAATTAATGTATATAATCCATAAAATATTAGGCTCCTTATAGCACCCATTATGTTGACAGGTCCAAATTCACCCAGCAATAGCAAGGGGTTCCCCAACATAGTCCCAACTAGAGTATACACCATTTAGTTTAGGAGACCCATCCGAAATTTGGCCCATCTGCTATTGTTATTGTTTTTAGGGGGGTTTTGGGCCTATTGCAGACCAATTTTCCGATAGGGTTGATGATGGGTGTACATGCAGTGTAAATATTTAGATTAATACTATGAATTAAATGAATACTAAATTAACACTAATGTACTCTAACATATCCTACCTAGGAGCATACTAAAGTAACCAGTGAGTTGTAAGTTGAAACCAAATCTTGCTCTACTTCTACACATATAACTTATATAAAAGAGCAAGATCAAAAACAAGTGTATACAAATACATATAACCAGAATATTCTATATTACAATAATTTATACATTAACAACCATAAAATATCAAGGAATTAATATATTCAAATAAATATTTTAAACTGAAGAATCACACTGGTTGTATGAGAATTAATCTATAACAACATAGCATTCTTACAATCCTTATGAACAATGTCCATCTTCACCAGAAATAGTTCCCATCTCAGATATGTTCATACACATGGAGTCCTTCTATAAACACTGGCCTTGAGGGCTTCTCAATATTCATTAACAAAGTATATGTCCTTGAATCAATTCTTGAGTCTATACATTTCTTGGAAATCCAAAAACAAAGTCCTTTGCAAATGAACTTCTTCCATATTTTATACAAAAATTAGTCACTCCCATGTGTCCTTTCATCTTCTTCTTAAATAGGTAGTTACAAAATGGTTCATATTCTCTTTCCTAATGACAAGTGTGGAGAAAAGGATGAAATTTAGAGTAGTTAAGAAAGGATGAAAGAAATGGTAGGTATTATGTCCTTTTCCTATGAACTTTTACTTCTGAGGTAGGTCGTCCAAACTTCCAACTAGTCATAGAGTGATTTGATCCTCCTGTATGTCAATTTCTCTAATGGTGTATTGTTCATGGAAATACTCTCATCAGAGGTGCTCATATCCTTATCTAACTTTTTCACGAAATCTTTCACCATTGTATGAAGCTTATAAATAGGTTGTAGCAGATGTTCACGAAATCTTTCACCATCCTATTTGTTGTCAATGATCCAATGTGTACAATTCGATATTTCTCCCATATTTTAACGGCCTATATAACTCAGGATGTGCATCAATATTTTCCTCTATCCATCTATATAAGTCATCTATACCTTTGTGGACAGTGTTCTAATGTGCCATCTTCATTTGTATCTCGTTATCTTGGTCAATGATTATTGCAGTTGCATCTTGGAAGAGGTGTATATGAGCATACATGTCAATAATGGTACCTTCCAAGTCATTTCTAACCTTCTTGGCACTGACTTTGAATCTTTTGAGGCTTTTGTCATCAACCTTTATTTGTCGAATATTTTCCTCCAGTTCTATGATCCTTAACTCCTTCTCTTCATTTTGTTTACATAACCTGTGTATGTTATCTATATTGGCATCCATGACTGCAGAACCAGCTCTAGTTGTTTCCACATGATCCTCTCTAACATCTCCTATGAATGGTACGTGGGTGAAAACTCATATAGGATCCCCTTCCATCACCTAAATCTTCTTAACGC
Organism: Picea sitchensis; assembly: GCA_010110895.2. Lineage (NCBI taxonomy): Eukaryota > Viridiplantae > Streptophyta > Pinopsida > Pinales > Pinaceae > Picea > Picea sitchensis. The sequence continues at coordinate 85,451 of SNQJ01S0022732.1, read as the reverse complement.
TTTCTTGCGTGATCCTACCAGTTTTACTGTCGTACATGAACCTTCTGAGATGTAGTACTTCAACTGGTTGAAATGGCTCCCATCGTCTAAGGGATAAACCACTACCTATTGTATCTTCCTCTATGCTTGTGGTAGATGTTCATGGGATATCTAAATTGTTTGGGTGTGTGTCATCCCCTCTTCTTAATGCATTTTTATTTTTCCTTTCTTACTTAGCAACTTTGTCGGTTTCTTCCTTCTCTGCTTTCTCTATTAGTTTTGTTGCTACTCTTGCTACTTATGCCAACTCTTTTTCTCTTTGTGCAACAACATTTTCTTCAACTTCAACTTTGGATTTTTCTTTTTCAGCCTCAACTTTTTGTTTCTTCTTAGCTTCGTTCTTCTTTTTTAACACCTTTTCTTTATCTCTCCTCTTTTTTATCCATTGTTGTTTCTTCTTCCTCCTCGATAGATCCTAAATGATTTGAGATAAATATGGGAGAATATCTCCCAACTTCCTCTTGTTCTACTAATTTTTAGGGATTCCTCTCTCATTATTTCTTCATAGGTGATTTGTCCCTTTCGCTAGCCACACCTGTTAAAAATGAATTCATCATATGTTTTGGCATTTTTGTGCCCCTCCTCTTCTTCCCTGAGATCAACAGTGTATTCATAAGGAGTCTTGACACTATTGAAGTGTTCCTTGATGATATTTATACGATCCTGTATTTTGAATCTCTCTTCTCCAAAGTGATAGGAAAGTAAGATGTCTACCTCTACTTGGGCTTGTTTGGTATTCTCAAACAAATAGTTGTTGACGTATAAAGGTAGTGGGGGCCATATTGCTTTCTTTAACATGTACAACATTCCTCCAACCCCATGTATAATAGTCTAGTACGCTACTTATTGAAGGACGATCTTGTCAGCTACAAATCATGGAAGTAGGTGAGGTGTCTTCATCGCAACATAACCCTTATATAAGTTCAATGCTCCATTAGATACTGGTACTATATTATTCTTATGATTGATATGGCTTTGTATTTCATAAAATGGAGAGTGGTGCAAAATATGAATTCATATAAAGGAACAAGGAAGTCTTCACAAATTATTTGGTATTTTGTATGGTATTTGTTCTCCCAAATAAATTTACAATACATGTGGATTGCAGCTTCGGTTGTCAACCAACTCCACCCCATATTTGGATACCTGTGGGTTGTGAACATTATGTCTAGGGGGTACGGGTACATATGTAAACTGGGAAATGTTCCTAGTTGTACTTGAATTA
>SNQJ01S0022732.1:61141-84177 GCA_010110895.2 Picea sitchensis | reverse complement strand
AGGGCTGATATTTGTCTCACTGAGACAGGTTTTCGGATCCCTTGAAGGGTTATCCTCTTCCCTTCCTTACTTACACATTCTAAGGTCTTATGGTAACAGTTCAATCTGGCTTATGGGCAGCTAGCCAATCCATACCAATCAACAGATCATATGATCCCAGGGGTAATATGTTAAGGGTTGTTTGGGTGGGGAATTCACCCAACATTAATTGGCAGGCTGGTATGACCTCTGCTACCTTCCTTTTGGTGCTAGTGGCTAACTGTACCAACCATGGCTTGGTATGTTTTTGTGGCTGTAGTTTACACTTATCTACAGCCTTAGGGGCTACATAACTCAAATTTGAACCAGGTTCAATCAGAATAGACACTAAATGATTGGAAATCATACCTTCTATTTCCACTACTGAAGCTTGGTGGTTGGCTTGGTTATTATCCAAGGCTGCATAAATTTGTGGCACACTCCTGGCCACATCATTGATGGTAGTAGCTTCTTGTATGTTATAAATCCTCTGACTATTCTATTTTCGGTGTGGGCAGCCTCTCAGGAGATGTTCTTCTCCACAACCCCAACATTTCAAAGGTTCTCTCTTTGGGTTATCAGTCTTCACTGATATGGGTCCAAAAGTTTTATTTCCGCTCAAGGAGGGAAAATTCTGTTGGTGCATACTCCGGGCTGGGAAGATCATTCTTGGGTTCTTCTTATAGTTCTTAAATCCTGGGGATTTAATTCCCCTTTTCTGAAATCTTGAACTATTCTTATGTTTCCATCCTTCGCGAGGTTCTGCTCGATGCCCAAACTGTTCATGAAAGTAGGTCGCCTTTCGAATAGTGCCATCTAGAGTCTTTGGGTCATCAAATTAAATTATGTTCGGGTAGTCCTTGGGTAGTCCACTGATGAAGCATTGCACATTTTCCTTTTCCGCCTTTATATAGGGTACATACCTTAACAAATCAAGGAATTTGTTGACATATTCTTCTATAGTGAGGTGTCCCAGTTTGAGTTCATAAAACTCTTTAGTCTTCTCGTCGAAATATGTTTTGGACAAATACTTCTTTCGGAAGTATTTCTCAAATTGTTTCCAGGACAGGTCCTCTTCGTGAACCCCTTTCACATTCTTAAGATATTCCCACCAAATGGAAGCCTTTCCGTTCAAGTTGAAAGTGGCCACTCGAGCCTTCAAATTTTCTGAGAAGTCATGGACTCTAAAATAATTCTTTAGTCCAAGCAGCCAGGCCTCTTCTTCCTCTCCCTTATTTATTTCACCGTCGAAGGAGGGTGGTTTGGCCTTTCTGAATTCTTCGAATTTTCGACCTTTGGAAGGATTTTTCTTCTTCTGTTTCTTTTGGGAATAGGAACTGGTTCTGCTGCTAGAAGAGCCTTTTGAATCGCCAACTTCCCTCTCAAAGGAATCACTTGGCACTGGTCCTTTACCTCTGGGGTGGACTTTTTTCGAGGTGCTCCTTTTAGTGTGGCCACTGATATGACCATATTTCTAAGTTTCAAGTTCATGCTGCATTTGTATTTGTAGATCGAATAAACTCTGCAGTAAAACTGCGTTAATTTTTCTTTGCTTTTTTTGTTCTTTCATCATCCTTTCATTGTCAGCCTTGCATCTTTGTAATTCGACCATGAGACTCCTCATAGTCTCAGCTAAATCTGAAGGGTTCCCTACTTCCCTCCTTTCGTCAGACTCTTCGTCTCTATTGTGGAAGCCTTCTCCCACTTCTTGGTGAGTCACCATACTATGTGTTGATAATTTCCTATGGTTGATCTTCTGCTTGTGTGAAAAAAGGAAAAACACAGGTTGTTAGTCAATATTTATATTCATTTATAACCAATACATAATTCATATTTTTACATGTACACACACACAATAGGGATTTTTCATTCTTAACTTCGTCTTTTTGATTAGGAAGGTTAAGACAGGGGGTTACTCTTTTTAAGAGTGTTCTGAACAGAGCTTCTGCGTAACTCGTTCATGAGCCCATGCAGGCCAAGTGTTGTAACCATGCTCTGATACCAATTTGTAACACACCCACTACGACATAGTAAAATTTTCGCTTTTCCTCAAGGGACAGAATCCCTAAAGTCCTACGGGGGCCTAGCGCAGGCTAGTTCTTCCCTGTTCACCTCCCTGTGATCGTGGGTTAGGACCACAGGCCAAACAAACCAGACGCCTTTTCGTGTTTCGCGACTCAACGATACAAGTGACTCCAATCTTAAAGGTAGAATGGCGAGGGGGCTCCGGAATGAAACCCTGGCCATAGATCGGGGGTGCAGATTCTGGTCATCTAGATCTACCTGTCACTTAATGACAAAGCACTAGCTCCCTTTCTTTAGTCCTTATCTCGATAGGACCACATACGTGCCTAAATGCAAGCACCTTTCACAACTCGCGACCTCGCGAGTCGTGAGTCGAAGACCCTCGAATTTTCTTCACCAATTGTCGATACCTGAGATTCCGATATGGTATGGCCCCTCCTTATTAGCGCTCTCCACGTGTGACCACCAGCTAGGGCTAAGCGCTAGCACCTCTCGCTACTCGCCACTTTGCGAGTTTCAACGTCGAGCTCCCATACTCTCATCTCGTGAATCTCTGAGACACGAGAAGTCAACGGAGTGTTGAATCCTTTCTTTGTCAATGCCCTCCACATGTAACTGTAGGCTAGGGATTAAATACTGACACCTCTCACAACTCACACCTTCGTGAGTTTGAGGGTTGAACTCTTGTGCCCTCCTATTGTGATCTCCTAATATGCGACAAGTCAACGCCGTGTTGACTCCTTCCTTGACGCTTTTCGCTACTCGCAACCTCGCAGGTTGAAGCATCGAGCCTTCACGCTCTTATCCCACGAATCCCTGAGATGCGAGAAATCAACGAAGCATTGACTCCCTTCTCTAGGTGACGCATATCCACCTGTCAACCACGCTGACCCCTACTTGGGGTTCTGCCACGTGTCCACACCCGTGCCTCAGCTCTCGGCACTTCGCAACTTCTGCAGTCAAGATGAGGTCCACTCAACCTCCAATCCTCCAAATGCACGATATGCACAGTGAAGCTCTGATCCAACGGTCCTCCACGTCCTGGATCCTACGGCTGTCACTGCTCCTCGTGATTTTGCGACTTGAGTTGTTGGGCCTTTATGCTCCTTTCTTACGAGAACTCAAAGTACGAGAAGTCAACAGGATGTTGACTCCCATTTCAAATGATACGTGTCCACCACCTATCACCACTTCTCCTTCTCTCTGGGCATCTTATCGTCACACCACCTGTCAACCACGTGGGTCCCACCAAGCAGATGTGCCACGTGTTGCACAAGCTCTCGCAACTTGCAAGCTCGTGACTTCTACAGTCGAAACCAATTCCCTTCAACCTCTGAGATCCCGATATGCGATATGGCGAGGAGGTCCTGACTCAATGGTTTCTCCTACTTCTCGCTATTTGGGACTTCGCGACTCCAAGGGTTTGGTCTTCCACCTCCAAACTCATGAATCCCTGATACACAAAATGGTCATATCTCTGCCACCCATCCACCAACATGGACGGTCCTGATCCTCCCAGAATTAATCATTTGTGCAGAAAACAACTATGGCATGTAAGCATACATAGGCATCCATTCTATCAAATCAAACATTAGGTAAACACTTCTATTCAGAACTATTTACAGGCACATAAAACTGAACATGTGATTATGGCATTAACTTCAAATAACACTTATCAGAAATAACACCAGAGGTTATGCAACTGCTGAGAGGGGTGCTCATTTCCACCCATCCATAGGCTCAGCGACTCCGATAGGATTTACCACTAGCCACCCCTGAGCTGAGACCACGATGCTGCGAGACTGCGTCTCGGTTTGCCAATGACTGAGAACGAGGGTTACTCTCCCCCTTCTCTGCTATCACTCACTCTGCATATCTCCAGACTTCTCTTCCTCCCCTCACGTCTACCTACTCCGCGCTTCTTCCTCATGCATTTCCCTCTTGCAAGGTTGCGTGTGGTGTGATTTCCCTCATGGTGGTCATGCCCGAGGCTCCTATGGATGGGCGGTTCACTTCCCCCATACCTCATCAATTCCTGAGGAGCCATCTACCTGCCAACATATGAGTAATTTATTTTGGTCCAGCGAGCCGCTCTTGGTTCTCCGGGCCAGTGAAGTCCAAATACGGTATTGGTTTCGGTGGAAGTTAATGCCACCTTTCCAGGTGCCTTCCACCACCTTTCTTCAGCCATCGTGGTCTCTTTTTCAAAATATCCCCTCTCAATAGTCCTACAATATATATATATATTATTCACATTCATCGACCTTTTCACAAGGTCCATTCACATCACACAATCACATTTTTGAGTTTTCCATAGTTCTTGGCCAGTATAGTTATTTTTACAAATTGGGGGAAACAAGGTGTTACACATATGTTGTAGACAAATAGTTAAACCTTTTAGAAGGGTATTTCTCTATCCATAACTTTTTCGATAGAGAAAATATTACATTTGTGCTCCTTAAGTCCATCCCCCATGTCAAATATTGGTGGGACACTTTATGTGAGAAAACGGAAACAAAGAATCTACATTATTTGTAGTTTCACCCACTTAGGGTTCTTTCAGGGATGATATTAAGGAAAAATACTACCTTGTTGGAAGTTATGACGACTTGTATACAAGATGGACCAGACTGGGGTACGAAAGGGACCAAATATTGCTAGAGTTCACCAATGTCTTCCAAACCTTGCGCACCAAGTTGGGTATCAAAGAATCTGAGTGAAATCTAGTGATAAAGTACCATGATGGTTTAGATAGATAATACAGATAGAAATCGAGTTTTTGGACATCTTGTCCTTGGGAAAAACCTTTTGATATGCTGTCAAAATCTAGCAGAAGCTTAAAAAAAATATGTGACAGTTTGGGTTTGCGAACTCCTCACAGCAGAAGCAGGGAAACAGAAACCCCAAACCGCTGAACAAAGGAAAGAGCAAGGATGAACATCCTTAGGAAAACTAGTCTAATTCATAAGGAAAGAAGGACAATGGGAATAAAAATAAAGGCATTAGGAAGTGGTGCAAGTTCCATAAGATCCCTTGGCATAAAACCGATGAATGTCACTCAAATCAACCATTGGTGGCCAAGATGAAATCCTATGAATCAGATGTGGGTTTTGACTCTGAGTCATAACCAAAAAAACGGAGACAGATCGTTTCCACATAAACCAATGCCTTCATTTCTACCACCAAGATCCATCCCGGTGAACCTGATGAACCATAGGAAGGTGAGTACCTATTTCATTCATAGATGTGGGTGAACGATACTCCATTTCACTTCATCGTTGACAATTGTAGCTAGAATAACCTCATATCAATGTAGGTCGTCAAGCATTTGTCTTAGTTGAAAACAACGCACCCACAGTCATACACCATCAGATGGATTTGCCAAGGGATAAATCTCCACATTAGCCAATAATGTCGCCTACCCTATGACATCAAGCCCTTAAAATATGAGGCATTGTGTGATGTCTCCCCTCTTTAAGTTTGTGATGTCCTTTTGAGAAAATATTATTTATGGAAATTTCATGTTATATATGAGTCTAGGCCTCGTATTGTTATTATTACTTTGGACAGGAAATTGTACAGGATACCCGAGGTAGCCCCACTTACCACCATTTCCTTGATCTCTATGAAGAAATACAAGAAGGTCATATCTGAGACTGAGAATTTTTTCTTCTTTATGATTCATGCTCAAAGTGAGGAGAAGGTTGTAGCCATATCCATGGCCTCTGCGACAGGTCTCTCCATGCAGTAAAAGCAAGTTGATATTCTCCTCACCCACTGGGGTATCTCTACACTATTAGGTCAAGCATTCAATCAATATGCCCCCAACGCACGGCTACCCAATGGGTCAGTATATCGCCACTCATTGTTAGAAAATGAGGAAATCAAGCACCAGATCCAAGAGATGCCCAAAAATAGGCACATCCGGCCAAGCTCATCACCTTGTGGAAGCCCAATCGTGCTTGTGCATAGGAAAGAGGGGACCAGGAGACACTGCATTGATTACCAGGCCCTAAATAAAATCACATTCAAGAACTGATACCCAATTATCTGAATTGACGATCTCCTTGACCTAAGTCAAATTTACTACTTTAAAAATGATTCGGGAATCTAATAGCTTCTTGATTTCTTTCTGTATCAGAGGTTCGAGAGTCAGATGTATCTTTCTAAGATTTTTTTTTAACGAATTGATCCCTTCTTTGATGGGAATAACATGTATAATTTTTGTATCATACATCTTCAAATCATCATATGTCCATTTAAAAACATCTCGATACTTATTGAACAATTACGTGAATGTGAAATTTTCTGAATATGAACAAAAGGTGCCTAGATTAACATATTTAGGTTTCTCAGATGTTCCCAAATTGACCAAGAAATACATCATAGTGGATCTTTTGGTCTTCAAATTTTTTGTCCTCCTGAAATTGGATTCTAAATCAAATAACTTTTTAAGAGTCAAAATTATTTTCAGAACAAATTTTTTCTTTAACTTATTAGTTTCTTCTCGATAAGTTTGTAACTCTTGTTAATGTAGCTCATCATCGATCACTGAATTTTGAAATGTTTATGAACAAGTAAGAAAGTTGATAATCTGAGAATCATTATCGAACACTCTCTAACTTATGATATTTCCTGGTATGGAGGGCCTAAACATCATTTCAACGAAAAATCCATCATCAGGGGGCATAAATCTAGATGTTGCATTGGCCAATATATTGAAATCTATATTTTGATCATGTGGTATAGAATAAATATTAAATTCATCAAACGAATAAAGCATGTTCCATACCTCTTTCTAGTAAGACTTTAGATCTGGAGACAGGAAATGAATATTGTTTCTTACCCGTCGAAAAATTATTTCTGAATCACCAAACACCTTAAGATATTTTACCTGAATATCAATGGTGTTTTTAAGGCGCTGAACTAAGGATTCATATTCAGTGGTGTTGTTGGCACATTCAAACTCCAAGAGACATGATATTAACATTTTTCCTTGACTATGATCAATTAGAACACATTCTATTATGGCTCCATCCTGTGTTTTAGAGCCATCAAATAACATGGTCCACATGTCAAGAATATTAGTATTGTTAGTAAAACTAAATCCTAACTTAGATAGTACTGGACATGCACTATTATGGATTCATGGGTGGAGGCCTGATTTTAATTTTGATGGTATCTTAGAAGTTATTTCTTCATAACAATTGTAATCAGTTTCAAAAAAATAATTCCCCAAAGGGGAATGGGAAAATATTGTGGGCTTGTTATTACCTTCTAATTTTGTCACTATGTGCTTCATGTGTGCCTCACTGTTTACACAGATTTGATTTTCTTTTCCTTTATCAGGAAGCCACATATGATACCAGTCAAAAGAGAAGTAACCTTGAAGTTTGGTTGACCAGTCTTTGCTTAAGAGAAAACTGTAACTCTTTGGTCTGTCCACAATAGCTATGTCTATAGTATGATGAATGCTGGGGTCAGATGACAGTCTGATTAAAAGATCTCTTAGTTCACCTTTTACTTTAACATATGTCCTATCTAATTGGATGATCCTGGTTTTTGTTATTTGTGGAACAACATTTATATTTTGGCAAACAGAAAAAGGCATGATATTGGAAGAGACACATGAATATGCTAAACAATTGTGTACATTGAAATTTAAAATGTCATATGTGAGAAGAAAAGGTGGTACCTAATATTTTTAAAAGGCTCCTATGCTTGTTTCATTTATAGTCATTTCTATCTCCACTTTGTGTATCTCTTTTGTATCACTTTCAAGGATTAATCTTTTAGTAGAAATGGCAGTTCCTTTCTATGTATCATGAGGTTTGAAAGCATCGTGTAGGAGCTCATGTTGTGTTAAAGAACAAATATCAAACTTGGAAATATTAGGTTTTGTTTTCTTCATGTTTTAAATTACATTATATTCAAGATTGTTGATAGCATGACCATATTTTTCTCAACTATTTTATTATATGTTATCAAGTAAATATTAGTGGCATTCCCTCTTGATCTATATGTGCTTGGTTTATCTTTGTTCGCTAAGACAATTTTGCCAATTTTATTATTAGTTTTTTTTGGGACAACGTCACATTGTTTTGGGACGACATGAGGATTTGTTATTTTCCTAAGAGGGAGGTTATATTATTTGAAATAAGGATAATTAGATATTGGACCTTTGTTGTGTAAGTTATAACCTTTTGGAGCATCAACTTTAACAAACTACATATCTTCGCCAAGGATTTCCTCAATATGTTCAGCGTCCGATTCTGAATACTAGTCCCAAAAGTTCATAGACGATTCTAGGGGAGCTTCATCAACAACACCTGAAGGAGATTTTGCATGGCTTTCATTATCCAAACGTTGTTGATCTAGCAACTAGTTTATCACTAGGGTCATAGAGTTGACCCACTAAGGGCATGCTGATTCTGGATGATTTTTCTTATGATAAGAACAAAAATTATGATTACTGAAACTATCTAAGTTGAAATCCATGTGTGGTGGTTTAGCTAGTTGTGGTGGGTTGTCTGGCTTCTTAAAGAATGGACGAAAATTTCTTGGCTTCGATGATCCTTCACCGACATTCGTTTTAAGGTCCACCAATTCATTAGATAACTTCTTAACCATTTTTACCACATTATCAATATCCTTTGACTCCCTATCAGGTGGTTTAGTTAACATAAATAGTTTATTTACAGTCAACTTAGTTTCCTCGTAATGTGGATGTTGATCATATGTAGATAAATCTCTTTCCACACAAGGATTCCTTCTATAAAAACTGGCCTTGAGGGATTATCAATATTCATTAACAAAGTATATGTCCTTGAATGAATTCTTGAGTCTATACATTTCTTTAAAAGCCAAAAAAAAGTCCTTTGCAAATGAGCTTCTATCATATTTTATACAAAAATTGGTAACTCCCATGTGTCCTTTCGTCTTCCATATTTTTATAACAAAATTGGTAACTCCCATGTGTCCTTTCGTCTTCTTCTTAAAAAGGTAGTTACAAAACGGTTCATCTTCTCTTCCCTAATGAAAAGTGTGGAGAAAAGGATGAAATTTAGAGTAGTTAAGAAAGGACGAAAGAAAGGGAAGGTATTATATCTTGTTTCTATGAACTTTTACTGGTAGGCCATCCAAACTTCCCACTAGTCATAGAGTGATTTGATCCTCATGTATGTCAGTTTATCTAATGTTTCATTGTTCATGGAAATACTGTCATCAAGGGTGCTCATATCCTTCTCTAACTTTGTCACAAAATCTTGCACCATCGTATGAAGCTTTATAACTTGTAGAAGATGTTGATCAATAAGGTCAGTGGATATGAAGGTAGTTGCTTAAACTATTTGTTTCCTTCGATTTGTGTTTTCCTAAAATTCATTTTTCATTTCTTTCCAATTAATAGGTTCATTTCGAGCTCATATAACCTTGAGATGGCCATTTATGATCAATTCCTGGGTAGCTTTATGGATCCTTGAACATATTGCCATAGATTTGGTTACTTCTCTATTAACTCTCTGTCCTATTTGTTGGCAATGATCAAATGTGTACAAATCGATCTTTCTCCCATATTTTAACGACCTATATAACTCAGGATGCACATCAATATTTTCCTCTATCCATTATATATGTCATCTATACCTTTGCGAATAGTGTTTTAATGTGCTAGCTTCATTTGTATCTCGTTATTTTGGTCGATGATTATTGCAGCTGCATCTTGGAAGAGGTGTATATGAGCATACATGTCAATAATGGTACCTTCCAAGTCATTCTAACCTTCTTGGCACTGAATTTGAAGCTTTGGAGGCTTCTCTCATCAACCTTTATCTGTCGAAGCTTTTCCTCCAGTTCTATGATCCTTAACTCCTTCTCTTCATTTTGTTTTCATAACCTATGTATGTTATCTATATTGGAATCCATGACTGTAGAACCGGCTCTAGTTGTTGCCACATGATCCTCTCTAACATCTCATGTGACTTGTACCTGGGTGAAAACTTATATAGGATCCCCTTCCATCACTGACATCTTCTTAACGCATTCTTATGTGATCGTACCATTTTTACTTTCATACATGAAGCTTATGAGATATAGTACTTCAACTGGTTGAAATGGATCCTAGAGTCTAAGGGATAAACCATTGCCTATTGTATCTGCATCTATGCATGTGGTAGATGTTCCTAGGATATCTACATCGATGTGGTGTGTGTCATCCCCTCCTTTCTGCATTTTTACTTTTCCTTTCTTCCTTAGCAACTTTGTCATTCGCTTCCTTCTCTGCTTTCTCTGTTATTTTTGTTGCTACTCTTGCTACTTCTTCCAACTCTTTTTCTCATTGTGCAACAATCTTGCTTCAACTTCAACTTTGGATTTTTCTTTATCAGCCTCAACTTTGTTTTTCTTCTTGGCTTCGTTCTTATTTTTTAACACCTTTTATTTATCTCTCCTCTTTTTATCCACTGTTGTTTCTTCCTCCTCCTCGATAGATCCTAAATGCGTTGAGATAGATATGGGATAAGATCTTCCAACTTCCTCTTGTTCTGCTATTTTTATGGCTTCCTCTCTCGCTATTTCTTCATCGGTGATCTGTCCCTTTGGCTAGACACACTTGTTAAAAATGAATTCATCATATGTTTTTGCATTTTGGTGCACCTCCTCTTCTTCCCAGAGATCAGTAGTGTATTCATATGGAAGCTTGACACTATTGAAGTGTTCCTTCATGATATTTCTACGATCATGTCTTTGAATCTCTCTTCTCCAAAGTGATAGGAAAGTAAGATGTCTACATCTGCTTAGGCTTGTTTGGTATTCTTAAATAAATAGTTGTTGATGTATAGAGGTAGTGGGGGGAATATCACTTTATTTAACATGTACAACATTCCTCCAACCCCATGTATAATAGTCTGGTACGCTACTTCTTGAAGGACAAGCTTGTCAGCTACAAATCGTGGAAGTAGGTGAGATGGCTTCATCACAACATAACCCTTATATAAGTTTCATGCTCCATTAGATACTAGTCCTAGATTCTTCTTATGATTGATATGGCTTTGTCTTTCATAAAAGGGGGAGTGGTGCAAAATATGAATTCATATAAAGGAACAAGGAAGTCTTCACAAATTGTTTGGAATTTTGTATGGTATTTGTTCTCCCAAAGAAATTTACAATACATGTGGATTGCAGCGTCGTCTATAAACCAACTCCACCCCATATTTGAATACCTGTGGGTTGTGCACATTATGTATAGGAGGTTCGGGGACATATGGAAACTAGGAAATGTTCCTAGTTGTACTTGTGTTACTGTAGATACGAAAGCACTGAGATTTTTAGACAATATATATGCCCAATTGAATGAAACACCCACATCTATGTAAAAATAAATCAAGGGCATGTATGATGGGGGAAATTGATTTGTGTCTGGTTCCCCGTATAACCTTCAAAGCATGGCCACAAAATACTCATAGGATCTCCCTAAGTTAGTCATGGGGTACCGTCTCTTAGGCATGTATTTAAATTGTTTCTCCTCCTTACACCATTTGGAAAATAAGGCCTTTGGCATATATTAAAACTCACTGAGGAGATTTCTATCCAATCTTTTATTACCTTCTTCGATGTGATAACATTTAGCTAAAAGATTCTAGCCTAAAAGAGGCAATGTGTTATTTTCATGCATTACATAGATATTGACTACTTACATCAGTGTTCTTCAAAATTTATGAAATGAAATCTGCACAAGGGAAGACTTTTGGATGTATTGCAACCCTTAATATCACAATTTTATGATATTTTTTAATGCCTGAAGTTCATTGGGATCTTCTTCTTCTGTCGATAAATTTTACTTCTTAAACATGTAGTACACTTCTCCCTATTTCAGAGTTCCTCCATCATTTTCTAGAAGTACAGATGTATCGTCATATGTAGCCCCAACAATATCTACCTCTCATGTTTTTTGGGAGATACTAGAGGTGTCAGCTTCAATTCCTTTTCCTGCCACCTTATTTCTTGGTGACATGTTTGAACCTGCCAAAGGAAAAGATAATTTTAGGGCATATAAAAAAATGTAATGTACCATTTGGAATGCAGCTAAAAAAAATGATCATAAATACCAGAGCCATTAACACTATTGAGAAAACAGAGAGTTGTCTTCTGAAGATGTGAGGGTAAAAAGTATGCATGCTTAAGCATCCTAGTAAAATTTGGGGAAGAAAGGGTGGATATTAGGCTTAGAAAAACGAAATTGGAGGTGAAAATATTAACATCTCCGATATAGGTCAGAGAAGTTAGTATTAAGTGCTCTGATGAAGTGGAAAAAGAGTGGTGATTGGAGAATTTAAGGACAACTTTTCCAATTGCATCAGATGAGTTAGTAAGAACTCCTCCGATGAGGTCGTAGGAGTTAATCCCAACTTCTCTGATAACTCATCAGAAAAGTTCACCATAAGTCTTGAGTGCAAATAACGGTGGTGTTGAAAGAAACATTTCCGATCATATCGAAGGAGTTGAAATTAACTCCTCCAATATGATCAGAAGAGTTATCATTAAGTTCTTTGAGTTGTGTGAGGGAGATGTTTGTAACTCCTCCAAACATATCGAAGGAGTTAGTACTAACTCCTCTAATATGTTCAGAGAAGTTAGTATAAATTGTTCCGATAACAAACTCTTAAGCTTTTTTTAGGTAAGATTTTTGTTGAGCTTAAAGCGAAATCAGAGGAGTTTCTTTGAACTCTTCCAATTTGATCAGAAGAGTTACCAAGAGACATTTCAATTTTGAAATTCATGGATTATGGCCTCGAACTAGGTCAGAAAATTTTAATGTCGGAAAGAAAAAAACGTGGTGAATACTAGAGACGAATAGAAGCATTTCTGACCTAAGAATAATTGTGATGGTGTTAAGAAGGTGTGTGACCTGTTCGCATACGTTGGTTGTGGAGATAGCCAAAGGCATGGGGGAAGTGGGGGGGGACTATCCGAAGAGGGAAATGAAGACATAAAAAAAGTGTAAGGTAAGGAGTAATATGGAAACCTAACCATAAAATAAAAGAAATGAAAGATGCCCCTTACTTGGATCTAATGCCATGTGGTGAGTAGAGATAAGTTGGGAGCTTGAATGAGAGAGCTCGATGTGTTTAACCTTAGGACTCCTTGATCAATCTCTTGTGATCGGATAGAGATGACTTTACCTCATTCCGTTTATACAGACAAAAAGGCCATTTTTTCAATTAATGCGATAGGTGGGGTTGTTGAAGTTGGAGGGTTGAAGGACAAGTTCTCCGATGAAAATCAAAGAACTTATATGAAATTCCTCTGATGTTAATCGGGGGACTTGTTATAAAGTCCTCTGATAATATCAAAAGGAAATAAAGAAACTCCTCTAAATAGCGCGATAACACTACATATCGAAGAATGTGGGAAGACATCCTCCAATATGTATCAAAGGAGTTAAAGTGAACTCCTCTAATTCGTATCAGAGGAGTTTGAATCAACTTTCTTGATTTCAAAAGATAAAGTTTTTTTTTTTTTAAGTCTCTAAGGATTTTCCAAATAAGGTATGTGTATTCTAAGTAACTTGAGCTAGAGAGGGAGACTTAAAAGTATTTCTCTTGGGCTAAAAATATGAGGGGCTCCATTTTATAAGGAGGTAGGCAATATCAAATGGGTAAATGCATGGTTGTTGTTCTTGTCACAACAAGTTCACATCATGAAGTTATGCCTCCCATGAGTTGAACTATCATATTGACCACCATGGTACCAAATGGATGTCATGTTAGCTCACATTACTCATGCATGTGGAGCTGGTCACACTTCGAGTTTCAAAAGTATTCTAGAGGTCCAAAACCTTAAGATTAATTGGGGGTTGAGGCATGCAAAATGCCTAACCCTATCCCCAAACAATTATTAAACTATGTTAAATACCAGGCTTCAAGGAAAGGAATGGGTTTGATTTAGGTGCATATCAGTGGCCACCCACCTCTTCCAACTGGATCACATACAATTTTCATCTTGGTAGTTATTTTATATCTTTTCAGGTCCTTAACTTCTGGGGCTGTTTTGTGGCCCTAAACAACGTTTTTTGGGATCGGTATAGTCACACTGTAGATAGAATTAGAGTGTGAAGGTAAAACGTGTTTCTTTGGATATACCTTTCCAACGGGCTATCGTGTACCTAAAATAGAGATCATATGCAAAAGTTACGACCCTGAGAAGTTAATGTACCAACTTACCCCATCGGGGCCCACATGATTTTTTTTGCTTCATCTCCTAGGGTAAGGTTTTTGTATGTCTAGGGTTTTATCATTACTTATTGATGCTAAAAAGGACGAAAGCCTCATTGTAATGTGCTCAGGTGAATGCATGTATCTTCCACATCTCTTCTCAGAGATTAGCTACCACCATTCGATCAAGATTGTTTCATTTTGCATTTTACAGTTTCAACATATTTCTTTATTGAATCGAAGTTAAGTTTCATTGCACTCTCTATTATTGTTCACCATATTTTTGTTTTAATATTATATATCATTGTTTCATTTTGTTCCACTCATAAATCCAGATCAGTGGTATCAGAGTGGTTTTCATTTCATTTGTTTCTTCGTGCACGTCCCCAACAAGGTCAGGGTATAAGAAGTTGGGACTCGAACAAGTTGAGCCTTTTCAAGTTATCCTTGCCGAACCCAACGATTTCCCATGGCGGGAGAAAATAGAGACGATGGGACATGACATCCCTTTAAACTATTTCTCGAGGAAGCCCTCGTGTGAGAGAGGAATGAGATGATGGATAATTTTGTGCAAATCCTTCAGCGACTACCAACATGTGATGTATCCTCCTCGAGTGGAGGTGTCGCCCCCTTCAAGGTACATATCAATTTTTATGTTCCTATATTTGAAGGTCAAATAGATGCACATGTTGTAGACAAATAGTTAAACCTTCTAGAAGGGTATTTCTCTATCCATAACTTTTCCGATAGAGAAAATATTACATTTGTGCTCCTTAAGGCCATCCCCCATGTCAAATATTGGTGGGACACTTTATGTGAGAAAAGGAAACAACATAATATACATTAGTTGTAGTTGCACCCACTTAGGGTTCTTTCAGGGATGATATTAAGGAAAAATACTACCTTGTTGGAATTTATGACGACTTATATACAAGATGGACTACAATGTGGTACAAAAGGGACCAAATAGTGATAGATTTCACCAATGTCTTCCATATATTTTTCACCAAGCTGGGTATCAAATAATCTGAGTGATATCTAGTGATAAAGTACCACGATGGTATAGATAGATACATACAGACAAAAATGGATTTTTTGGACATCTCGTCCTTGGGCACAACCTATTGATATGCTGTCAAAATCGAGCAAAAGCTTAAAAAAATATGTGACAGTTTGGGTCAGCGAACCCCTCACAGTAGAAGAAGGGAAAAGGAAACCCCAAACCATTGAACAAAGGAAAGAGAAAGGATGAACCTCCTTAGGAAAACCAGTCTAATTCACAAGGAAAGAAGGACAATGGGAATAAAAATAAAGGAATTATGAAGTGGTGTGAGTTCCATAAGATCCTTTGGTATAACATTGATGAATGTCGCTCAAAGAAACCATTGGTGGCCAAGGTGAAATCCTATGAATCAGATGTGGGTTCTGACTTTGAGTCAAAACTAGAAAAAGGGAGATAGATCATTGACACATAACCCAGTTCCGTCATTGCTACCATCAAGATCCAACTCGGTGAGCCTGATGAACCAGAAGAAGGTGAGTGCCTCTTTCATTCATAGATGTGGGTGAAGGGTACTCCATTACACTTCATCGTTGACAGTTGTAGATAGAAGAGCCTCATCTCAGTGTAGGTCATCAAGCAGTTGTCTCAGTTGAAAAAAATGCACCCACAATTGTACACCATCAGATGGCTCTTCCAAGGGAGCAATCTCCACGCCAACCAATAGTGTCGCTTGCCCTACGACATCAATCCATTCAAATATGAGGCATTGTGTGATGTCTCCCCTCTTGAAGTTTGTGATGTCCTTTTGAGAAAATATTATTTATGGAAATGTCATGTTTTATATGTTTCTAGGCCTCGTATTGTTATTATTACTTTGGATAGGAAATTGTACAGGATACCCGACGTAGTCCCACCTACTATCATTTCCTTGATCTCTACCAAGAAACACAGGAAGGTCATATCTTAGACTGGGACATTTTTCTTCTTTATGATTCATGCTCAAAGTGAAGAGAAGGTTGTAGCCACATCCATGGCCTCTGCGACATGTCTCTCCACGCAGTAGAAGCAAGTTGATAAGGATGTGGAATAATACAAATACATATTTTCCTCACCCACTGGGTTACCTCTGCACTGTCAGGTCAAGAATTCAATCAATATGACCCCCAACGCACTACTACCCAATGGGTCAGTATATCGCCACTCTTTGTTAGAAAATGAGGAAATCATGCACTAGATCCAAGAGATGCTCGAAAAATGGCACATTAAACCAATCTCATCACCTTGTGGAAGCCCAATCATGCTTGTGCAAAAGAAAGATTTGACCTGGTGACTTTGCATTGATTACTAGGCCCTAAATGAAATCACAATCAGGAACTGATACCTAATTATTTGAATTGACGATCTCCATGACCTAATTCAAATTTATTACTTTAAAAACAATTCGAGAATCTAATAGCTTCTTGATTTATTTATGTATCATAGGTTCGAGAGTCATATGTATCTTTCTAAGATTTGTTTTTAACGAATTGATCCCTTCTTTGATGGGAATCACATGTTGTATAATTTTTGTATCATACATCTTCAAGTCATCATATGTTCATGTAAAAACATCTCGATACTTATTGAATAGTTCTGTGAATGTGTACTTTTCTGAATATGAACAAGAGGTGCCTAGATTAACATATTTAGGTTGCTTAGATGTTCCCAAATTGACCAAGAAATGCATCATAGTGGAGCTATTGGTCTTCGATTTTGTTGTCCTCTTGAAATTGGATTATAAATCAAATAACTTTTTAAGAGTCAAAATTCTTTTTGGAGAAATTTTTTTCTTTAACTTGTTAGTTTCTTCTCGATAAGTTTGTAACTCTTGTTAATGAATATCATCATCGATCACTGAATTTTGGAATGTTTATGAACTAGTAAGAAATTTGATAATATGAGAGTCATTATCGAACTCTCTCCAACTCATGATATTTCCTGGTATGGAGGGCCTAAACATCATTTCAACAAAAAAAACATCATCAGGGGGCATAAATCTAGATGCTACATTGGCCAATATATCGACATCTATATTTTTATCATAAGGTATAGAAGAAATATTAAATTCATCAAACGAATAAATCATGTTCCATACCTCTTTCTATTAAGCCTATAAATGTGGAGACAGGAAATGAATATTGTTTCTTACTTGTTGAACAATGATTTCTGAATCACCAAACACCTTAAGATATTTTACCTGAAGATCAATGGTGTTTTTAAGGCCATGAACTAAGGCTTCATATTCAGTGGTGTTGTTGGCACATTCACACTCCAAGCAACATGATATTAGCATTTTTCCTTGACTAGGATCGATTAGAACACATCATATTCTAGCTCCATCATGTGTTTTAGAGCCATCAAAGAAGATGGTCCACATGTCAAGAATATTAGTATTGTTAGTCAAACTAAATCCTAAGTTAGTTAGTACTAGACCTGCACTATTATGGATTCGTGGGCAGAGGCCTGATTTTAATTTTGATGGTATCTCAGAAGTTATTTCTTCATAACAACCGTAATCAGTTTCAAAAAAATAATTCCCCAAGAGGGAATGGGAAAAGTTTGTGGGCTTGTTATTACCTTCTAATTTTGTCACTGTGTGCTTCATGTGTGCCTCACTGTTTACACAAATTTGATTCTATTTTCATTTATGAGGAAGCCATAGATGATACCAATCAATAGAGAAGTAACCCTAAAGTTTGGCTAACTAGTCTTTGTTTAAGAGAAAACTGTAACTCTCAGTTCTATCCATGACAACTATGTCTATAATCTAATGAACCCTAGGGTCGGATGAAAGTCTGATTAAAAGATCTATCATTTCACCTTTTACTCTAACATATGTCATATCTAATTGGATGATCCTGGTCTTTATTATTTGTGGAACAACATTTATTTTTTGGCAAACAAAAAAAGGCATGATATTGGAAGAGACACGTGAATATGCTAAATAATTTTGTACATTGAAATTAAAATTTTCATATGTGAGAAGAAAAGGTGATACCTAAAATTTTTGAAAGGCTCCTATGCTTTCTTCATTTATAGTCGTTTCTATCTCCACTTTGAGTATCTCTTGTGTATCACTTTCATGGATTAATCTTTCCGTAGAAATGACAGTTCCTTTATATGTATCATGAGGCTTGAAAGCATTGTGTAGGAGCTCATGTTGTTGTGTTAAAGAACAACTATCAAACTTGGAAATATTAGATTTTGTTTTCTTCATGTCTTCAATTACATTATATTCAATATTATTGATAGCATGACCATATTTTTTCTCAACTATTTTATTATATGTTACCAAGTAAATCTTAGTGTCATTCCCTGTTGAGACAGATGTGCTTGGTTTATCTTTGTTCGCTAAGAAAATTTTGCCAATTTTATTATTAGTTTTTTATGGGACAATGTCACTTTGTTTTGGGACGACAAGAGGAGTTTTTATTTTCCTAAGAGGGATGTTATATTATTCGAAAGAAGGATCATTATATACTGGACCTTTGTTGCATAAGTTATAACCTTTTGGAGCCTCAACTTTAACAACCTTCATATCTCCGACAAGGATTTCCTCAATATGTTCATCGTCTAATTCTTAATACTAGTCCCAAAAGTGCATAGACGATTCTATGGGAGCTTCATCAACAACACCTGAAGGAGATTTTGCATGGATTTCATCATCCAAACTCTGTTAATATAGAAACTAGTTTATCACTAGGGTCATAGAGTTGACCCACTAAGAGCATGCTCATTCTGGGTGATTTTGTTTATGATAAGAACAAAAATTATAATTACTGAAACTATCTAAGTTGAAATCCATGTGTGGTGGTTTAGTTGGTTGTGGTGGGTTGTCTGGATTCTTAAATAATGGATGAAAAGTTTGTGGCTTCGATGATTCTTCACTGACATTCTTTTTAAGGTCCACCAATTCATTAGATAAGTTCGTAACCATTTTTACCACATTATCAATATCCTTTGACTCCCTATCAGGTGGTTTAGTTAATAGAAATGGTTTATTTCCAGTCAACTTAGTTTCCTTGTAATGTGGATGTTGATCATATGTACATAACTCTCTTTCCATAGTCTCATCTTCATCAAAGTTTAATGCTAATGTGTTTCTATTAGATCTTTTTACAAACATCCCTATGGAGGGGGTTATTACATTTGTGTAATATTCAATAGCTAATGACTAAGTGAGAGCTAAATCATGAGGAAACTTGATTAATATGTTAAGAAATATTTGGTTAATTCCCTTTACTCTGCTCCTCTTGTCCATTATGATGGCTCCTAGCTCATTATGTAGGGACATGATTGTTTTTCTTTCTCCAAATTTTCTCATAAAAAACCTTTCAAAATTGTCCCAGTCTGTAATAGACCCAGAAGGTAAGTTGAAAACCAAGTAGAAGATTTCCAAGAAAAAGTGTAAGGAAATATCTTGCACACTACGTCATCATGTTCGACACCTAGAAGATGTATGGCTAAAAAGAAATTGTTCACGTGATCTTCCGGGGAATCGGGTTTATCTGGGTCAAAGTTTGGGAGGAGCTTATCAAATTTCCTTGGCATTTCATGAAGGTTTCCAGCCAGATTGAGAGCTCCTTGGACCTTCCATTGAGGTACAACTTCTTTGTGGTTCCTTTTTCTCCCATTAGTTGTTCTATAATAATTTATGGTTGTTCACCTTCGAATTCTTCTTCAGGTTCAATAAGGAAATGCCCAACTGTGCTCAAAGGTACTAGGCCTTATTTTAAATTAGTTTCAATGAGGTCATCTACGGAGTGAATGTAAAAATAGATATATGTGTTGGGATGTTGTACACGGGTTGATTTTCTCCTAGGAAACTCAAAGGCTATAGGTAGTTTTCCAATCAATTTTGCATAATCATGTGTAATTCTATGGGTTTCCTGAAGCTCTTCCCGTGGTATGTGAAACCAAGTCTCAATATGTATTCCAAGAATACAAGAGACACTTCTGAAATTAGGCTTTGATTCCTCGTAGATAATTTCTTGTTCAGACTTGACTCGAGGGAACAAGGTAGGTTGGGGGTCGGGATTACTTGTTGAAGATTTATTTCAGTTATTTTTTAATTCATGTATATAATCCATAAAAGATTAGTCTCCTTCTAGCACCAATTATGTTGATAGGTCCAAATTCACCCGACAACAGCAAGGGGTTCCCCTTGGTACACAGTCCCAACTAGACTATACACCATTTGGTTTAGGAGACCCATCCGAAATTTGGACTGCCTGATATTGTTATTGTTTTTAGGGGGGTTCGGGCCTATTGCAGACCAATTTTCTGAGAGGGTGGATGATGGGTGTACATGCAATGTAAATATTTAGATTAAGACTATGAATGAAATGAAAACTAAATTAACACTAATCTACTCTAACATATCCTAGCTAGGAGCATACTAAAGTAACCAGTGAGTTGTAAGTTGAAACCAAATCCTGCACTACTTCTACACATATAACTTATATAAAAGAGAAAGATCAGAAACAAGAGCTTACAAATACATATAACCAGAATATTCTATATTACAATAATTTATACATTAACAACCAACAAATATCAAGGAATTAATATATTCAAAGAAATACTTTAAACTCAAGAATCACACTGATTATATGAGAATTAATCTATAACAACATAGCATTCTTACAATCCTTATGAACAATGTCCATCTTCACCAGAAATAGTTCCTATCTCAGATTTGTTCATACACAAGGATTCCTTCTATAAAAACTGGCCTTGAGGGCTTCTCAATATTCATTAACAAAGTATATGTCCTTGAATGAATTCTTGAGTCTATACATTTCTTGAAAAGACAAAAACAAAGTCCTTTGCAAATGATCTTATATCATATTTTATACAAAAATTAGTAACTCCCATGTGTCCTTTAGTATTTTTCTTAAAGAGGTAGTTACAAAATGGTTCATATTCTCTTCCCTAATGACAAGTGTGGAGAAAAGGATGAAATTTAGAGTAGTTAAGAAAGGATGAAACAAAGGGAAGGTATTATTTCCTTTTCCTATGAAATTTTACTTCTGAGGTAGGTCGTCCAAACATCCAACTAGTCATAGAGTGATTTGATCCTCCTATATGTCAGTTTCTCTCATGTTTTATTTTTCATGGAAATACTGTCATCGAGGGTGCTCATATACTTCTCTAACTTTTTCACGAAATCTTACACCATTGTCTGAAGCTTTATAGGTTGTAGCATATGTTGATCAATAAGGTCATTCGATATGAAGGTAGTTGCTTCAACTATTTGTTTCCTTTGATTTGTGTTGTCCTAAACTACATTTATCATTTCTTCCACTACTAGGTTCCTTTCGAGCTCATATAACCTTGAGACGACCATATATGATCAATTCCTGAGAAGCTTTATGGATCCTTGAATATAATTCCATAGATTTGGTTACTTCCTTTTCATCTCTTTGTCCTATCTGTTGGCAATGATCTAATGTGTAAAATCGATCTTTCTCCCATATTTTAACGGGCTATATAACTCAGGATGTGCATCAATATTTTCCTCTATTCATCTTTATACGTCAGCTATACCTTTGCGAATAGTCTTGTAATGTCCTAGCTTCATTTGTATCTCGTTATTTTGGTCGATGATTATTGCAGTTGCATATTGGAAGAGGTGTATATGAGCATACATGTCAATAATGGTACCTTCCAAGTCATTTCTAACCTTCTTGGCACCGAATTTGAATCTTTGGAGGCTTCTCTCATCAACCTTTATCTGTCGAAGATTTTCCTCCAGTTCTATGATCCTTAACTCCTTCTCTTCATTTTTTTTGCATAACCTATGTATGTTATCTATATTGGCATCCATGACTGTAGAACCGACTCTAGTTGTTGCCACATGATCCTCTCTAACATCTCCTATGACTGGTACCTCGGTGACAACTCATATAGGATCCCCTTCCATCACTGAAATCTTCGTAACACGTTCTTGTGTGATCCTACCAGTTTTACTGTCATACATGAAGCTTCTGAGATCTATTACTTCAACTGGTTGAAATGTCTCCCAGAGTCTAATGGATAAACCACTACCTATTGTATCTACCTCTGTTCCTGTGGTAGATGTTCCTGGGATATGTACATCGATGGGGTGTGTGCCATCCCCTCTTCTTTCTGCATTTTTATTTTTCCTTTCTTCCTTAGAAACTTTGTCGGTCACTTCCTTCTCTTCTTTCTCTGTTATTTTTGTTGCTACTCTTGCTACTTCTGCCAACTCTTTTTCTCTTTGTGCAACAACCTTTGCTTCAACTTCAACTTTGGATTTTTCTTTTTCGGGCTCAACTTTTTGTTTCTTCTTGGCTTCGTTCTTCTTTTTTAACACCTTTTCTTTATCTCTCCTCTTTTTATCCACTGTTTTTTCTTCCTCCTCCTCGATAGATCCTAAATGAGTTGAGATAGATATGGGAGAAAATCTCCCAAATTCCTCTTGTTCTGCTAGATTTCTGGCCTCCTCTCTCATTATTTCTTCATCAGTGATCTGTCCCTTTGGCTAGCCACGCCTATTAAAAATGAATTCATCATATGTTTTGGCATTTTTCTGCACCTCCTCTTCTTCCCAGAGATCAATAGTGTATTCATCAGGAAGCTTGACACTATTGAAGTGTTCCTTGATGATATTTCTACGATCGTGTCTTTTGAATCTCTCTTCTCCAAATTGATAGGAAAGTATACCTCTACTTGGGATGGTTTGGTATTCTCAAATAAATAGTTGTTGACATATAGAG
>SNQJ01S0022732.1:33142-51066 GCA_010110895.2 Picea sitchensis | reverse complement strand
GTGATCCAAGATCTATGAATGATGGAACAATGCCCTTAGAATATTTTCCCAATTCTGAATCAACCTAGATCATTAACAATTTGATAAATCTTTGAATTGATGAGAAATTTGACTTTCTACATTGTTGGATCTTGACCACTAAAGGGAAGCAAAGTTTATTGCGATATTAGATGACTCAATAAAAATGTTATCTTTGAAGAATTCCTCCAAAGAACCCATATGTAGTTATATGGCTTTTAGTGACCACACGCTTACATGGGAGAAAATGTTTAGTTCAAGGTAAAATCCCCTTGTCAGCAATGTGACTACTTCATGCCAATGGTTTTTCTCCCACTCACTTTCCATGCTTTTCATATTCCAATATTTTTTCAAATTACATCTTATCAATTTGCATATAAGGGGAAAAATTTGCATTCTTACCATTACCAAGTAAAATAGGCATGCCTATAGGTATGCCTATAGGTGAGACAATTTTATAAGTATATCGTTGTCATTAATTTCTTATAAAAGTATGATAACAACTTAAAGAATCCCTCTTTTTCAATGAAGTTAACCAAAATAATAAATTTGCATTCACAATTTTTTAATAAAAATATGATCAAAAGTGTTTATTGTGTTTAATGAAATTGCACCATTAGATTACATAAGTTGAATATATTAAGATCTTTTAAAATTATAAAATGCATATTTAAATTGAAATTTCAATTTTAATTTTTAATAACAAATTTTAGTAAATATTAAAACTCCAAATTTTAAAACAAACATATGAAAATAAATAAATTTATTGACATATTATCCTACTTATATACCTATATTCAATTCAAATAAAATCACATAAATAAATCCAAACGTCCTAATAAATTATAAAATGAATTGGGATATATTAATGTAAAACGACAAATTATATATGACAATTCAATGTTCAAACGGTTGTCATGTTGCCATCCATTTTTAATATTAATATGTCTCCGTAGTCAACCAAAATAAGAAGATGAAAATTTCATATACGATTTGTTTTGCTGGCGTAACATTCTATCTATATGGCATGCTCGGTACGGTTCGAACATGTTTCTTATTAAATACATAAATGGTTTTTTGTTATTTTTGTTTTTTAATTACCATTAAGATACCATCATCCCCACAAATGTTTTTAAACGAATACTAAAGGCAAGGAAGTCTAAACATTTTACGAATAGGATTATAACTTTATACTAGCATATCTTCGAAGTGGACGAAAGAGAACGTTCAATTGTTTTGGTGATTACCAAGATTAAGGATAAGAGATGTTTCTTTCATATATACATAAATAATCAATAGAGGATTTATTCAACAATTTCATTTGTTTATTATTAATTTATACGTAGATGATAGTCAAGTGTAATCACCATAATTGTCATGTATTTTGTCTAAGTGAAACTTGATGTATCAAAATCTTAGCGATTCCAATACTCAAACTCTCAAATACCACTTGTGGAGAGATGTTTAGGCCACCCAAAACAAATCCTCGCTTCTCCCCTACAACCAACTTTGAAAATCAAACCCGGAGGTCAACACTATTGGGGAAAGCATACATGTGATTAGACTATATTTTGACATTAGATCATATTTTAAAGCAAACATTAATTGAGTCAATTTGGTGGTTTTGGTGTGGTCTAGTTAAGAAACAATGCCAATCACTGACCCTTGGGAATCTATAACCAAATCCACCCACCCATAGTGAATTGGAAATTCTTTAGAGGTACAATGTTGTTTGTCACGTTCTATGCTCACCCAATTATGTGAATGAATGCCTAACACCTTAGAATTGGTTGTTCATTTTTTTGAAATTAGGATCCATACTTATGATAAAAGAGAAGGAGATATGGAAACTAATACTTGTGAAACCTTATATATGATATTTCCTTATATGCCTAAAAGTTATGGTGATCATGGATTCTTACAAAAAAATAGAATAGGAATTAACTACTTTGCAACTTTTACTTGTTTGTAAATTATTTTACTTTTAAATATTATTCAGTCAATAAGGAAAAGAATATACAATGATACAAGACATCAACACAAGAACTGTAAAGCATAAGTCCAAAAATGACATGTCATCCTAGCCCATACTTACAATACATTTAACACAAAACAACCTTGCAATCAATGTGTTTCGGAATAAAAATCAATCATAATACATCACAATCTTTGTTTGTAAATTATTTCTCTTCTAAATCTTATTCACTTAATAATGAAAAGAATGTGCAATGATACAAGACATCAACACAAGAACTGTAAGCCTAAGCCCATAAATGACAAGTCAACCTAGCCCATAGTTACAGTATATTTAACACAAAACAACCTTCCAATCACTATATTTCGGATTAAAAATCAAACTCTTAGTCCATTAATATGATTAAGCAAAAAACAAAAACAAAAAACTAATAAAATTAGGTGGAAAACAGCTACATATAATTAACTAAATTATTTTCTATTTTTTTAACGTTTCAAAGTTTTTTTTATGAGTTTTCAAATACATTTGATCAAAAAAAATGTTCCACATAACGTCAAATCCTAGGCCTGCATCCAATGATCGATAAAAAGTCATGTGTAGTGATTGTAGCTAGATAGAAATCTCGCGGGTAGGGTAGGCTATAGCATGTTTAAGGCTCATAGGAACCTAGATTAGAAGATTCCCAAGAGATGTTTCACCTATTTCATAAGATAAAGAAGCAGATTTTCAAATGCATGGAATGCTATATTTTAGATTTGATCCTTAGATAGATGGTTGATAATTTGCTGAAATTTTGGCATTACCTACTTACTATGTATCCACTTTATAGGTTCAAGAACTCAAGTTCATGGGCTAAAACATGTAACAATAATACAATTGTAGTAGGTGGTGCATATTTGAACCAGGTTTAATTGGGTCGTTGTTAATAATAGAAAATTAAAGCCTGCTAACCCAAATTCACATGTTGGAGAAATTTCACTTCAGGACCTGCATAGCTCTCTATGCCAAAGGTAGATTTAGTGGATAAAAATAAGACCAACTTCCAGGCTCATTCACACACTTGGTTACACTAAATTGAACATCTCAAAAAGATGCCAAAGAAGAAGCTTCACATAAAAGTAGATTTAGTGGATAAAAATAAGACCAACTTCCAGGCTCATTCACACACTTGGTTACACTAAATTGAACATCTCAAAAAGACGCCAANGTACAATGTTCACCCAATTATGTGAATGAATGCCTAACACCTGAGATTTGGTTGTTCATTTTTTTGAAATTAAAATCCATACTTATAATAAAAGAGAAGGAGATATGGAAACTAATACTTGTGAAACCTTATATATGATATTTCCTTATATGCCTAAAAGTTATGTTGATCATGGATTTAAAAAAATATATATATAGTAGGAATTAACTACTTTGCAACTTTTGCTTGTTTGTAAATTATTTCACTTCTAAATATTATTCACTCAATAAGGAAAAGAATATTCAATGATACAAGACATCAACACAAGAACTGTAAAGCATAAGTCCATAAATGACATGTCATCCTAGCCCATACTTACAATACATTTAACACAAAACAACCTTGCAATCAATGTGTTTCGGAATAAAAATCAACCATAGTACATCACAATCCTTTTGTAAAGTATTTCTCTTCTAAATCTTATCACCTAATAATGAAAAGAATGTGCAATGATAGAAGACAGTAACACAAGAATTATAAAGCCTAAGCCCATAAATGACAAGTCAACCTAGCCGAGAGTTACACTATATTTAACACAAAACAACCTTCCAATCACTATATTTCGATTAAAAATCAAACTCTTAGTCCATTAATATGATTAAGCAGACCAAAGAAAAAAATAATAAAATTAGGTGGAAAACTACTAGATATAATTAACTAAATTATTTGCATTTTCTATTTTTTTTAACTTTTCAAAGATTTTTTTATGAGTTTTCAAATAAGTTTGATCCAAAAAAAAACTTTCCACATAAAGTCAAATCCTAGGCCTGCGTCCAATGATCGATAAAAAGCCATGTGTAGGCTAGATAGAAATCTTGCTGGTAGGGTAGGCTATAGCATGTTTAAGGTTCATAGGAACCTAGATTAGAAGATTCTCGGGTGTTTCTCCTATTTCAAAAGATAAAGAAGCCTGATTTTCAAATGCATGGAATGTTATATTTTAGATTTGATCCTTAGATAGATGGTTAATAATTCGCTGAAATTTTGACACTACCTCTTTACTATGTATCCACTTTATAGGTCCAAGAACTCAAGTTCATGGGCTAAAACATGTAACAATAATGCAATCGTAGTAGGTGGTGCATATTTGAACCAGGTTTAATTGGGTCGATGTTAATAATAGAAAGTTAAAACTAGCTAACCCAAATTTTGAACCAGGTTTAATTGGGTTGATGCTAATAATATAAAGTTAAAACCCACTAACCCAAATTCACATATTAGGGAAATTTCACTTCATGACCAACATAGCTCCCCATTCCAAAGGTAGATCTAGTGGATAAAAATCAAGACCAACTTACATGCCTCATTCACACACTTGGTTACACTAAACTGAACATCTCAAGAGAACCCCAATAAAAAAGCTTCTCATACCACAAGTACCTAATCTAAAGTTCAATCTGGTGGGGGAAAGGAAGTTGCATACCATATTACAAGGAACTAATAATATACTGGAGAATAAAATAGGGTCTGGTATCGCAGCTAGACAAACATGTTAAGCTAAACACCTTTGGAAAGTCACAACATGAGCCACCTCTCATACTAATATTAATCATATGCACACCAAAGCACAAAAAGAAAGAAGTTAAGAACAAAATGTTGCAACATAGATGCCAAAAGATAATGTAGAGTTTCAAATATGGAATAAAATCATTGAAAAAACAATAAAGAGAAATAAGAATGGAGGAAAGGGGTTTACCGTAGAAGCCTTTAAATGAATTCAAATTTTCATTGCAATGAATATTGGGTAGCCTAGTAAACATCAAAATCTTTGACTTTGAATATGCTAATACACAGAATCAATCAAAGGGATTAAGTTAAATTGGGAGAAAATAGACCTGTTTTTTAGGTAAAAAAATGGGTTTGAATCCAGCCAGATTTTTACAGGTAGTTTAAGTTTTGCATGGATCAAAATTCCATGCATTTCAAAATATTACCGTAGGAGTTTTGCTTCATTTTAAACCAACTCAGATACTCATAAAATCGATTAAAGTTATAAATTGATGA
Source organism: Picea sitchensis (assembly GCA_010110895.2). Classification (NCBI taxonomy): domain Eukaryota; kingdom Viridiplantae; phylum Streptophyta; class Pinopsida; order Pinales; family Pinaceae; genus Picea; species Picea sitchensis. Next base: position 45,823 of record SNQJ01S0022732.1, on the reverse strand, counting down.
GAAATTTAAAAGCAAAACACCCAAGGACCTACCTGAAAAAATGTTGAACGACCAAGGACTTGTCGAAAAAGTAACTCCACTCTAGAGGAAAGATTTCTCCTGAGTTAGCCCACTCCTCAACCAAATATCACCCACAAAAAGAAAACTGCAGTGCACATAAAGATAAAATATACCACGCAAACAAACATGGTGAGGCTACGCTCACTTCTTGATATTAAACGAAGACGGATTACATCCTTATATATTATTACCGTAGGAGTTTTTGTCCTATTTTAAATCAACTCAGATACTCATAAAATCAATTAAAGTTATAAATTGATGAGAAATTTAAAAGCAAAACACCCAAGGACCTACCTGAAAAAATGTTGAACGACCAAGGACTTGTCGAAAAAGTAACTCCACTCTAGAGGAAAGATTCCGAAGTTAGCCCACCTCAACCCAAATATCAATCTAATAAAAGAAAATTGCGCGTACTACAAGATAAAATATACCACTAGTACCGAACATGGTGAGGCTACCACTTCTGATATTAAACCTACATTCGACATCCCATATATAGAAAGCACCTCCTCGAAGCCTACTACATGCAATCCAAAAGACAACTAGACAACTGACTCTTAACTAAGAACTACCTCTTAACACGCCTACAACCCGCCTATTACTCGTGCTAACAACCAGCTAACATCTCCATTATTTCCAAGTCTCCCCTTAATGGAGAATGACTTCACACCCAACATCTCCCTAAACAGCTCGTAGTGTCTCTAATTTTTCCGAAGATTCTTAGTGAAAATATCAGCAACGATTTCACTAGTATTACAATACAAGATTTATTTCATTTGATCAGAAACTTCTCCAACAAAATGATACCGAGCTTCAACATGCTTTGTCCTTGCATGAAAAATCTGATTCTTCTCGCAATATTGATTGAACTTTGATTGTCACATCTGATCATTGTGGGTTCCTTTTCACCTTCCAACATCTTGAAGAAGTCTTCTTTAACCAAATTTTCACAAGCAACACACAAGGCTTTTATATTCCCGCTTCAGATAATAAAGATATTAGTCAAGCCATCGCCTTCCATGAAATAACCCTGGATCCAATGTTGAATTCATATCCATTGGTTGATCTTCAATCATCTATATTTCCATCCCAATCAGAATCTGAATAACTTATCAACTCAACATTAGATGCATCAAGTATACTTAATACCATAATCAAGTGTACCTTTAGATACCTGAATACTTCCTTTGATGCATTCCAATGACTTTCTAGAGGTTTATCCATAAACTGATTTAACACACTCACAAAATATGAAATATCGAGTCTGGTTGTGGTGAGAAAATTCAAACTACCCACCATCTTCAATACAGTTTCTATACATAGTGCCATTCACTTCATTCGAACCATCATCACAAGATAATTTCACATTATGTTGCATGGGAACAAGAGAAGACTTGCACTGATCCATTTTAAATATATTAAGTACTCATATACTTACTGACAAACAACAAAGTTTGGCCCGTGATTTCTCCAAACTTCAAGACCTTAGCAATAATGTAGCTCACCAAGATCTTTCATTTCAAATACCTTTGATAACTGCTCCTTGATTTCATCAATCAACTTCTCTGCATTTCCTGTAATTATTAAATCATCAACATATAATGAAATCAATACTATATACTAGCTAACATCTCCATTATTTCCAAGTCATAATTCATTTTTCATCGTTGTCGGAAGTATAGAGAATTGCAGTGTTTCAAGTTGACAAAAGAAAACGATTGTGGCGGATCATAATGGGAGTTTGTTGAGATCCAAGCACTAGGAGTCGTGCTAGACAACCATGATGGTTCCCGCTAATGCATCTAAATCCTCCAAGAGCTTCTTGATCCTGACCTCGTTCTATGATTGATGTACTGCTCTCGTAGTAAGTAATCACTAGAGAAGTTGTTGAGTATGGTGGTGCGGCTCTAACCATCAAATTGTTTTGTGAGAAGCATCAATTGATCAAAGCGTTGAGTTTAATGGTTTATAATGACAAATGCCCCACACAAAAATAATGTGGATGTCTTGAATCTGTTGATGAAAAGAGGACAGGAAATCATGGTGATTTCTATACACAATCCTTTAATGTCATCGATGGTGTTGTATTCGCACAGGATGCTATGGATTTGGGCCAGGAGTATGATTTCTTGTTGAGCTTAATGCTCATATCTAAGCAAATATCTATGGGTTTGACTAATCTGGTTATGGACAATTAAGAAAGAAAGCAAGTCAGCAAAATACTTATGCTAATATTGAGGCTGCATATAAATGTCTTTAGTACCAATGTGATAAAATGGAAGAGTAGAGTATAATACACAAAATATTGAATTACTTGTTATATCAATACATTGGACTCTATTATATAGAGTGCACAAGTTGTTATCAGTTTTAACTTATTCCAAAGATAACTGGAGATGTTGAGAGAATATCTCAACCACACACCAAACTAGGATCTCACAAATCCAACTCACAAACAACCTCCTAAGAATAGAATCACACAACTCACATAAAAAATTAACTCTACTTCCCAATACATTAAAAAGCATATTAAATAAGTAAAAATTATATATTCCAACACAATGTGAAACAATGGTGGCAACACGTTTGCACAATTTAAGTGCAGTTGTCTTTCATAGTGTGAAAATCCATGAAGAAATATACTTGATATCAAAGTTCCCATGGAAGCCTGAGGAGAAACCAAGTGATCACAAGTTCAACCCATGCGATCTCGCTTTATTTGCAAAAGCCCCCAATTCTCGACACCCATTGCACTAATTCAACTTAAACCCAGCTACCAATTGTACATCCTTAGCAGGCATTGTCTTTCCTCGCGAGTTCAAATCCCGTGTTGAAACCCTAATGTTGATTGTCGACATTTGCCTTGAAACAAAACAAAAAAACACAAGCATAGGAAAAACTAGGCTCCATAGTTTTGAGCTCATAATATAGGCACAAATGGATAATCTAGTACCTTTCAAAAAACAAGCCCGCATTGATGCTAAGCCTTTACATAAAATAGGTATTTTTCTGGGTGATCTAGATAAGCCTCCATGAAAGGATTTGTAGTGGAGACTAAGAGGGAAAAGAGGCAGTGGATGCAAAGGAGACGATGGAGAAAACCAGGGGTTTGGAAAACTGGAAAACAATACATGGAAACATTCTATAGGCTGACAAATTGGATAGACGTCGGGTTTTAGTAGGTTTTAGTTGGAGGAGGATAGATGAAGAAGGCTCCACAGAACGTACCCTTAAAAGAAAGCCTTTCGCTTAATCAAAATCTATTATTAATATTAAATAAAGAAATAAGTATTATTATTATACCTGTCATTGCATGGTATATAACGATAGATATGTGGTTGACTGCATATTAATCTAACTTTTGATCAAAAATTTGTCAGGTTCTTTCAAGGTAAAACTTTTCAAAGGATTTTTTTTTTATGTTTTAAAATTATTTTAAAACATTTTGAGAAGATCCTATTGGTTATTTAATTGAATATTTTATTGTCAAAGAGGCTGAGGGGGTCATAAATACTGTGTAGACTTATAAATGAAAAGATTAAAAAATTTGGTTGAAAAGATTAAAAAATCTGGCTGGGTAGTGTGTTGGTCTGTGTTTAATTTTGAGTGGAAATGGGTCTACTCGGCAATTAATAATCAGAGACCGACGATTCTATCCACAAACCAGGATGAATGTGCCTTTGATTACAATTATTTATGTAACATACATCTTCCATAACTTGTTAAATTTCATATTACTTTCCACGGGTATTGAGTATGCTATGCAGACTTGTTAAATAAAGAATAAGGATTATAATTTTAGGCATTGTCTAGTTGTTCAACGAAATGGCTTTGGTGATATAAATTTACACAAATTATTAAGTTTTGTTGTTTAAAATTCATTTCTGAATGTAGAAATAGATTATGTTGAAAAACCCTTGGGACACTCCCATTATACAGAAATAATCACTCAAATCTACTAATCTAACAATTTCTCGCAGGATTTCAAAAAAATGTCCGTGAAAAAAATCTTCTTATAATTTTATATCAAAATCTATTATCTATTATTAATAACAAACAAAAAATATATAGAGATGAGAAATATACATTTAATATGAGTAGAATAGATTTACATGCTAAAAAAATTTAATATGAATAAAATAGATTTACATGCTAAAAATAGATCTATGTAAAGCTTTTAAAAAATGCATTTTTTTAATATAGGCTTGCCTGCTAAAAAGATATCTAAACAGATTTGATAACTTGATAACATATCCACTTTTTGGTTCGTAGAACAATCCCAAATTCAAATTTATACTAGACATTAAAGATCCACTTTTCGGTTTGTAGAACAATTCCAAACTCATATTTATGCTAGGAAAAGTAAAGAACAATTAGTTGCATATTCGCACTTGTTTCATATCTCTTTAGTTGTATATTTGCACTTGTTTCATATCTCTTTAAAGATATATCAATTACATAGATGGAAACTTTAGGGTGTAAGAATAACGAACCTACTGAATGGTGTTGTTCAACATATACCAACTTCCATCATGCAAGAAGAGAGAAATTATTCCTACATAAATTTGGATCAACATTCTTGACATTTTCAATTTCAAACTAAGGACAAATATAATATGCATCCCTTAAAAATGATTAACACATATTTGAGTTATGTAATATATGAAGCTTAAATTCCCTAATAATTTTATCCCAACAACCTCTCCAAGAGTCATATGCATGCATGTTAATACGAGTGGATCTCAAATTAACAAATACAATACAATGGGATATCACTATATTGATCATATAATACATACAAATGTTGTATTATTCAAAAGGCACAATTAGTACATTTCCATCCTTTATTACATTATTACTAATACAATAATTATTATTGAGTGCAATTTTTGAAATCTTTCACTACTTAATTGAAACATTGTACTTATAGGTTTTCATGTCATTTTTCTACTCTCACAACTATTAGAAACACAATAAAACCAACAATGACAAGAGACAATACATTTAAAAGGAAAATTTCATTTGAATTGACTTGTAATAAAAACAAATATTAAGTGATTTGCCTTAGCTATACAAGGAACAAAAGAAGCTTCTAAACATTTAATTCTAGATATCTCTCAGCTAGATACTCAAGGGACTCAATGAGCTACTCATGGCCATGGACCTATCCCATGTGACCATTTTAGGTCATTCTCACTTAAAGATAGTATAATGAATAAGAATACAAATCTAACCAAATACAATGATCTTATAACAATTGGATGCAAGTGCTTTTCCAAAAGATATCATAACCATACAAACCAACACTAGCATCATGACAAAGAGTTTAGAAAGGTTGAAAACTCAACACACAATGTGATATATATATATATATATATGTGTGTGTGTGTGTGTGTGTGTCAGTATTTTGTCGAAGAAAACAAATTATCCCAAAAACCGTGTCTTTCAACATAAGTCCCATACATAATAATTGTGATTGTTTAATCCAAACCTTTTAATAGTAATTATATGCATAGACCTAAAATGACAAAAAAGCATTAATTGCTTATAGCCAAGATCTCCATCTAGCAATCAAACACTAGAAGTTTCCATAGGAATCCATAGAATATAAATCACATCCCTTGAAACAACTACGCAAAATAACCACTAACTTAACTCTAGGCCCCAAAGTATGTTGTAGAAACATTAAATCGATATTGAGTCTAAGTCCACTAATCTAGAAAAGGATTACCTCTCGGTGTTGTAACCTAGTTTGTAGATTTTTAGAGAAAGATGATTTATCATTTACTATCGTTTTGGGGTTGTCTTTCTCTAAGGACCCCTACACTTGTCTTCTTCCTTTCTTGCTCAATATCTCTAACAGAATTTTCTTATGTGTGTTGCAAGTAACAATTTTGACCCGCCAAACTAGAAATAGGCTCTCTAATGGATTTTATACCTAACCCACGTATTCGTTTATGCTCCCTATAGAATCAAATTTCCTAGATCTAGGAAGATACCTACTTCCCCAATCAACTTCCTTTTCATTTAATCCAACCTTAACTCAGAATCAAATTTCTCAAAATTTTCTAATGGACTATTTCCTTCATTTAAAAAAATATTGATTTCACCTTCTTACTCCCAACCTAAGAGGAGACCTTTTTGGTAGAGGAATGTATATTTTTCCCTTTGTCAAAACCATTCCTACATTTATGGGTATTTGATATTTCCACAGGGGTTAGCCATATTTCTTTGATGTTCAATTTTTTATATTTAAAATAGAATATTTTTTACCTGAAAGAGGCGTAGCTTCTCTAGAAACTTATTTCTCGAGTTGATCACATGAGGAAGACCCCACTATTGTGGCTTCAACTTCCTTTGACATAGGCTGCAAAATTCCAAATTATGATCTTCCAACCTCCTTTTGAGATCCTTTTGAGTCCTTAACTATTCCCATTGATTTTATCTTAGTGTCCATATTTATTACCTTATTTATTGCTATATCCTTTGAGCCTTGATATCAATTGATTATCCCTTTTAAAATATATATAGGCACAATCCCATACCTTCCACATATTGGATCCTAACATAATATTCATCAGCACATAACACCAGGGTTAGATCCTCTCTCATTTCATAGACTATATAATTTATTTATGATCTCTACTTGACAATTATATTCACTAATATCCATAAACCCCAATGATCCTTTGAAATGAGAGTAGATTGAATACTTGAAAATGTCCTACCCTTCAATCAAATCATCCAAGTAGTCAACAAGTCCATCCTCCATTGTCTAGGGTTACCTCATATTTCTAGGTACTCATCAACCCCCATGTGACGACTTTACAATTTGTCTCTTCATTAATATAACTTCACTTCAAGAAAAATGAAACCTCAACCATATTGGTTTTCTAGTTGATTATTTGTGGGATAAGGTAACCCCTCCACACAAAAAATTGATTGTATATTCTATGAAGGTTTACAAACTCTACTCCTCTTTGGATTTGAAACTATGACTATCAAGGAATAAATTAAAGTTATTAACCATTAAAACCAGTCAAATAATTCATAAGAGTTTTATATCCCGAGGGGTTAGCTCAATTGATTGTTGTTAGTGTTGTTGGAAATTTTCTAGTTCTGTGTTGATAGATTCTCAATTAGAAGTCCCCTACTTGACTGCACTAGTTTACACTAAGGAGCTTACTAGGGATGCCATCCACAAATGTGGGAAGCATCCCTTTGGTTTCCTAGTGAGATTTTCCTTGTAAAATAATAATACACTTGATGAGCATTATATAAATTATGTGATTCGCATGGGCTCGAATGCATATATAGAATATTATAGCAGATGTAATTGATGGGAATTGAATAATTTATGCAAATAATTCAACACAAAATTTGTTAAAGGATCAACACGAATACATCAATTAAGTGATAAATATGATCTAAAAAAAAAAATCCCCTTACAATGTCTTAGAATATGATATTATGAACTAAGGAATGAAGGTAATGTTCTTTTTCTAGAATATTTAATGCTAGAAAAAGAAATAATAAGGTGATATTCCAAAGAAAAATATCGAACACTAACTCTCTATAGTTAGATGAAGACCTTTATCTAGATTGCACGCATAAGAGAATCTCTAGAGATTTAGGTAAAAAATTATTTGGTGTCAAATTGATCAAACTTTGTAGTTGTTAGGGAATGATAATTTGTAATGGTTTAAGCTAGTGGAAAAAATATAATTGAATGACTTGTATAAATGGGTTTGGAAATAGTGTGGTAGACTATGTTATATTGTATATCCCATTTCACAATGAAATTGTTAAAATTTATGTCTCGGATGAACCATGAATGCTTATCAATCTTACTTAAATCAAAGACCCTTAATTCTAACTCTCAACATTTCCCTACATAAAAAAAACCCATGGAAGATAGTTATAATATTGATAGGTACTTGATATTTACCAAAAACAAACATGATCATCATCTAATGGGTTTAGAAAAGAAATTAAATATCTTGACAAGTAACAACAATATTAAGGACCTTTATCATGAATGTACAACAAAACTATCAATTTGTATGAACAAGTAATCTTTAAAAACTTCTTTTAGAAATAAAAGTTGAATTACCAAAACTTGATATGACAAGGATTTTGATATTTCTAGTAAATCTACAATGAAAACCTATGACGAGTCCCTAAAAGATATAACAATTAACAATTACAAAGCACTAATTAAATGAACATAGATACATCATCTAAATAGAAGCAAGATCAGCTTTGAGATCTTTCTAAATTTGAACCTAAAAGTTTTGGAGACGAATGATAACATGGAAATGTGAATAAAATAACACAATTTTTATAAGTGGTTACAATCCATACCATAAAATGTTTTATTTATCTCCTAATGTTTCAAACAACATTTGGACCCTTTATATGACATTGGGTTTGGGTTCAATTTCTAGCAAAAGGGGAAGCAAAGGAAATCGAAGGTTATTGAGAAAAATCCTAAAAATTCAAGGCTTGGTTTTTAGTCCTCACATAAATAGAATTTTCAATATAAAAGTCAAACATGGTTTCCCTAAACCTTGGATTGACGTCCTTATTGTTCCAATTTTTAAAAGTGATTATAAAAATACCCCCTCAAACTATAGGATCATTATGGTCAATATTATTTTAGCCAAGTTATATAGAATTATTTTGAAAATGAATATTAGCTTATGGTTAGAAAGTTGAATACAAAAGGATAAAGACCATGTTGATTTTAAAATATTTTATTCAACCATGGTCCAATTAATGACTCTTAGGGTTATTGGATAGAAATGTTGAAATAATAAAACCAAAATCCTATGTTGCTTTGTTAACTTGAGGAAATATTTTGATACAATGCCTAGAAATAACCTATGTGATCTAAAGATTCCTTTTGGGTTGAGCAATGCTATGATAAGATTGTGCAAGAACATAATTGCTAAATTCAAGAATAATGAGGGTTGGTAAAAGTTGTAATATAGTGGTTAAGCAAGGTTTTCCTCTCTCCCCTACCTTTTTTGGTATTCATATTAACAAGTTAGAGGCATGTTAGGAAGAATAAGGTTGTGTTGGTACTACTTTGGCTAGGATAGTCATCATCCTTCTTATTTATGTCGGTCATTTTCTGTTTTTGCGAGGTACTTCCAATCTTGCCAAACAACTAAGAATTATCAAATATTCATGTTCTACCTCTAATATATCCATAAAATCTAGTAAGACAAATGTTATGATAATCAAATTGAAGAAAATTGGTTATGCTAATTTTTTGTATGACAATAACAACTTAGAGGAAGTTAATTCGTACAAGTATCATAGAGTTGACATTTATCAAAAGTTAAAATTGAACTATAGTTTTTTACAAGGATTAATGGAGGATGGAAATCCTATTTTGGTCTTGAGAACAATTGTAAAGTAGTAGATTGTTTGTCCTAGGAAAAAACGAAAACCTTGTTTGACACACTTGTTACTCTAGCTATCTTATATGGATGTGAAGTTTGGGGTTGCAACATTGTTAGAGAAACTTGGAGAAAAAACAAGAAAATCCAAAAGCATTTTATAATTTGTTATCATGAAATTAAAATCAATACACCATATCCAATCTTCATCTTAGAGGACATGCTTCCATCCATCTATAGCAAGGATATGATTAGGTACTCATTGCACAAGCACAAGATAATTAATATGAAGGATAAGAGTATTCCTAGAACTATTAAGAATTCTAGTAAAAGTCAATCGAGACTTAAGAGAGAGTGGCATAAAGATGTTGATAATTGGTTAAATTATTGGAGAATAGAGAGAGAAACAACTTTACAATATATTAACACCATTAAAAGCATTGTCACAAATAAATTTAGAGAGAAATTGTGATGCAACCAAGAAATAATGAAGAAGAGAAAATTAAAGAACTATAAACAATTCATTAACCCCAAATTATAATATCAAAAGTATATTTCTACCATAGCTACTTTGAAGAACACATTTAACACTGATGCATTCATTCAAAACCATATTTCACAACATTCATTCATACCGAAAGAATATGTAATCTTTATGATTGTCTTGAGAGGTGCCATATAACACATGATGACATAAATGTGTTAACATAATATAACATGTCTAACACGGGCACATGCTAGTCAAAATAACCTATCGACTTTATTAAAAAAATAATAATTCACAAAGAACTAATGTTATATCAGCTATAAATTATAATAAAATAATAAATCGACATTCAAACTTAAACACAAATCAATAAAACATGTGTGATTCATGGATTTCTCTATAGATACACAATTATTCATAGTTTAGATATTTTTAGAACCGTAGATTTTGTTTAGGTATTGTAGAATTATTTGGGGATGACATATTTCTCTGTAGATGCACAATAATTCATAGTTTAGAGATTTTAGACTTGAAGTTGTTAGATGTAATAAATGGAAATGATAAATTAACACATAATAGAGGTCATCAACCATGTATATCAACCATGTACCTCATACATGTACCAAGAATATGCCTCACACCATGCACCAAAGATGTGCCTCAAACATATACCAATGCCTCAACAAGGTACCAAAGGCATGACCATCACATCATCAACAAGTAACCAAGATGTACATCAAACCATGTGCCTCAAGCATGTGCCAACATCCATAAACAATTTACAAAGATATTCCATCAAACATGTGCCATATCACTCATATACCATATAACAAACCATATGCCAAGTATCCAATATGTGCCTCTAACAATGTATCATACCATCACCAAGGTGTACCATTCACAATCACTACCATGAAATGCCTCAAGAATGTACCATAACAACATAACCATAAGCCTCAAAACTAACACATAATCATACCTCTAATCCTTTATCTAACCTGATACACAAGATTACATACATGTATCTCTTCCTCAACTTCAGAAACAAGACAATAACATCTTCATCAAACTTTACCTTAGTCTCACGAGACTAGTTTTGGATTATTCACAAACCCTAACTTTAAACAAGAATAACTCCATACATTTAATGAATAAAGGTATGAAATTTTAACCACAAATACTCTGGGATCTTTCTTCCATCTCCTGAAAATTTCAAGGTTTGAAACTACTCAGAACAAAAATTATAGAGAAAATGGAAAACATTCTTGAATTTTATCCTATTATGTAGAGTGAAATTATACAACAGGACCCACGCTCAATATTTGATATCTGATTCTGAAACTCAAACAAAAGATACTACATATTATTATATTTTCACTGCAATTAATCTCACAGAATTTGGATCCTCTATGAAGACGTTATGGTTGTTTTACATGGAACACATGTTTGATACTAGTTTTAGGACTAACCAAAAACCCTATCTTCAACAGAGTGTATCTCCAAAAATACAACAACCCAAAAGAGGATATTTTTCCACAGGTACCTTGATATGTCTTCTCAATATCCTCCATTTTTTACTATTTGATTCATTCTAGAAACAAAGTTATAGAAAAAATGGTAATATGACCTTTAAATAACATACCTTAAAACCCATCATCATAAGACTTCATCCTCCCTGTAGTAGCCGTAAAAAAAAATACAAAATTTAATTCTAATTTAGCATATAATTCTTTCTTATACTAAAATAATTCAATCACCAACATATGAGCATATGATATTCGAAAAAAATTTAAAATTTTATCCACAGCATAAGAATTACTCAACAGAATAATTAAATTACCTCTCCCTGATGCTAATTCCCCCGTCGATCTGGTTGTTTGTTGTTGAACTGTGTCAAACACTGCCCAAACCTTGTTTCCACCCTGCCAACTAGGACAACTTCCTAGCTCCAGGATATCATATGGATATCCTGGCCCCCGTGCCCAAAACCTCCAGCAAACCGGTGTCCCCTGTACTGATCCTTTTCCCGACTCCCCAACTCAAACTCTCTCCAACAAATTCCCAAATCCCAGAGACCCCTCCCCCAAAATCCCAGTCGAATGATAATCCTCCCCCCCAAATCCGTAAGCCTCCTCCGCTCCTCTCTCCCTTTCACCGCCCTTTCTCCTCATTTATTTCTTTACCTACACATTTATTACCTTATCCACCTAGTTAATGCCCCTCATCCACTTATTCATGTTCCTTATCCATTTATTAATGCCCCTTATCCCCTCTGTATACGTAGTCTTTAATTTAAACAATATAATTTATTAACCCTATTAAATTTATTACCCTGTTCATTCAATGTGATAGGTAATTAATTTAATTAATTAATTAATCAAAATTATAACAATTAATTAACTAATAAATATTTAATTAATATTATTATGCAAATCTTTGTTTAGTTAAAACCATGTTAAGACAATTAATCACCTAATTAATTTTTCTTAATAATCCCTAAGCATATTTTCAACTAGGGTTGTTATATACACCCACCCTTCAGGAAACTTTGTCCCAAAGTTAAGGTATCTTATGGTCAAAGGACAGAAACATGGTTCACACATTCATAACAATTAACTGACATTATCAGTAAGTAAGTCAAGAAAACTCATACATACTAGTGTATATGTACAAGAAATGCATGTGTAGCTAGTACATACAAGTCTCGTGCATGTACTAATAATCAAA
>SNQJ01S0022732.1:5181-17355 GCA_010110895.2 Picea sitchensis | reverse complement strand
ATTTATGTTTATCCCAATACATTTTATAATTTATTAGCATATATAACTAAGAAGCAAGTGGCAGGCAACTACTTTTATATAATTATTTAAGTCATTTAATATATGTTCTCGTGTTTTGAATTTGTACTTGATCAATTTGGAATTTTGAGTTCATGTAATCTTTGTTGAATAATTTAGGCACCCATTTCAAATAGAAATAAGAGAAGTGGTTTACATGACCTCATGGTTTAGATTCTTACTATTTGGGTCTTTATAGTTGAAGATTTTGAAATGATGTGACCTTTTGTTTCATGATTCTAGTTCCATCAATTAACAATTTAGAGCTTATGTGAGCATTTTCCTTTTATTATTTTTCTATGATCTCGATCTTAGATTATCTGATTGTTTACTTATTTTCTACCTTATTACTAAAATCCTTTTTCAAACCTAATGAATTCTCTACGATTTCTATCTAATCAATCATTTCAAAATAATGAAAAAATATTTTTCATACAACCTTTATGCACTATACAAACACTAAAATCAATGCACAAAACAAAATAATCAAATTTATCTATTGTACAAACATTGAAATAAATGCATTATATTACATTGTAGTGAACTACTTAGTCGAAAACTATTGACTTTATGAACAATGAAATCTCTATAATATAATGAAGTTGACATATTTGGTATTTTAGAACCACCCCGACCTTTGGGTTTTGACTTGATCAACATATAATTTCCAATTCACAATTACCTCTTGGTGTAGATTCTTAGGCACCTAGGCTTAGTAGAAGCTAGAAAAGGATGCATATGACCTCTTGGATTAGATTCTTACCATATGTGCCTCTCTAGTTTAAAATGTTGTAATGATGTGACCTTTTGCTTGGTGATTCTACTTCTATTAGCTTGTTGTTTGGAGCTCATGTGAACCTTTTACTTTAATTATTTCTCTTTGATCATAATCCTAGACTATCTCATTGATTAGTTATTCATTGCCTCACCACTAAGTTCATCCCTACAATATCTATTCAACCACTTCAAATTTGTGAGAAAATGTTTTTCAAGTAGCAATTATCCAATGTACAAACACTAAAATCAACACAAAAATAAAACTATCACATTTATCCACTGTACAAACACTAAAAATCAATGCACTATACTATGAGCAATGCAATGAAAAAATTAGTTAATTATCCACTTTATGAACATTGAAATCTATGTAATATAGTGAAATTGTTGTGCTTGGTATTCCATGGACAAACCCAACCTTTGGGTTTTTTCTTGATCAGGTTGTAATTTTTTGTTGTAGATTCTCAGGCACCCATGTTGAACACAAGTTGGATAAGTGGGACTTATATGATCTCCTATCTTGGATTCTCACCATTTGGGCCTCTAAGTTGTATATGATTGAATGAAATCACCTTTTGCTTGGTGATTCAAATTCTATTAGCTTGTGATTTGGGACTCATTAGATATTTTCCTCTAATTCGTTTTTTTTATAATGATATGACACCATCTAATTGTTAGTTATTCGCTACTAAATTTCTTTAATGAGTATAATGATTTCCCTACTATTCTATTTAATCAATAATTTCAAAATAATGAGATTTGTTTTTATATAGCCACTATTTACTATACAAATAATGAAGTCAATGCACAAACTAGAATAATAAAATGTATCCATTGTATAAACACTGCAAACACTAAAATCAATGCACTATAGTAAGATCAATGGAGTGAACAACTTGGTTGGAAATGATTGACTTTAAGAACACTGAAATATATGCAATATAATGAAATAAATGTACTTGGTAATCTAGACGATTTCCCCCACCTTTATGGTTTCACTTGATTAACTTGGAATTTCTAGTTCATAGTGACCTTTTGTTGTAGATTTTTAGGTACCTAGGCCTAGTAAAACCTAGAAAAGTGAGACCTATTTGTCCTCATGGTTTGAATCCTCACCATATAGGCCTCTGGAATTTGTTATTAATAACATATATTATCTAAATTTGAATAATATACTTATCTCATCTCTTACACGTATATTCAAGATCATTCAAGTTGTAAGTGCCTCTCTAAGAACTTTGAATAATAATTGGATAAAGGATATTTTAAGAAATTTGACTGTGTTTTGTCTTCGTAAAAGAGTTGATTGTTTTCTCATAATATAGTTAGTGAATCTAACCATTTGTCCATGCGTGATAGAATTATAAATTTCACCAATGGAATCCCAAATAGATCCCTCCCTCCCTCATGAATAGAGACATTCTTGAGAAAAGTGTGGTTTAAATGGAACTAAAAAGTTATAAAGATTTTTTTTTACATTTAAATCATAGATATTGAAAGCAATAAGAGTATAATGGAAATTGGACCAAGTTCAATTAATATTCACGAGCTTTCATCCATTGCACATGGATGTATGTGTTGTTTTCATTCAAATATTGGTTATTTGCAATCCTTAAGTTGATTTATCTTGACAACAACAAGGGAGATGAATAGTATTTAAGAAGTTCATTAGTCTTTCCATCGAATGTGATGACATATGTAAGTAACACCTTGCTACTCATGTAAGCTACAATAATAATTCCCTGTAGGACTTCATTGGACCCAAAAAATTGTAATGATAAACACAATGTTTCTTTAATTATATTATTTAAGAGAATTAAGAGTGGATTCAATCAAGTGTTTGGGGACTTCAAGTGTTTTTGAACCGCACAAATGAAATGTTGTTGCATGTGCAATGGATGTACTGCTACGATCCATTTTAACAACCTACCTTACTCAAAGAAATATCAAGAACACATAAATAAATGACAACTTTTATGCTGTGAAAAGTTTCAAATTCATTTGACATGACATAAAATGATCCAAAATATTTTTTACTATCAAATATTTTAGATAATTCAAGCACCCAGATCATCATCAATAATAATAATAATAATAGGAACAACAACAATAATTGTTCAAAATTTAAATTTAGGAAAGGTCATAATTTTGAATAGAGTTTACTCCTAGCTGGTACAATCAACTTCTATATATTTTTGAATCAAAGCACAACATTGATGTTGTTTCCATGATCAGAGTTTAGGTAAAGATTTCATTTTGAGGAATAATGATTCAGATGAAAAACAATATTTTTCTTTAATATCTCCATTGTAGCAACAATTATAGTGTATTTTCAATACAATGTCGATTGATTAAGAGATTTCACTAGGTCAAAAAAGTCCTCTAGGAACGTGTCATCCAAGTTGAATCTAGGAGCTACGAGGAATTTGACACTCTAGGTGTGAAACCTCTTGAAAATCCCTTGGAGAATATATCAAATATAGTCAAGTGATTATCTACAATGATTACATTGACCTCAAATGAGAGTTAATAGGGTGACTCTCTACCTACCTCATTCTAATATCTATAGGGTGACTCTCTACCTACCTCATTCTAATATCTATATTGTGTTGATTTATGCTACCTTCCTCTATTACAATCAACCACTATTGGTATAAAATCTCAAAATTGTGAATCATTATATATATGAAGAGAAATCCATGAATCACATAGATTTTTTCTTGATTTATCTCTAAGTTTGATAGATTCTATTTATAGAAATGTCAATTTATTATTTTATTTCCATTTATATCCAATAGTGTGTGTATGAGATACAGAGATGTGTAATACATTTGTGGAAGTGAACATGTGTCAATGTTACCCAAGTTTGATCTGTAAACTTCCATGGATATTCCACTAGAACAATTTGTAATAATATATCTTATAATATTCTGCAACCTTTTATTATGCATTGTTTTATTTTAGATTGCATATTTTTRGTATTATTAGTTTAACACATAAATTATTGAAATAAGATGAAATTTAAATCAAGGAAGCAAGTCATAACATACCATACACACAATGGACATAAGATATACCTTGTGAAAATTAAATATAGGAGAAACCTATCTAGATGGTGAGGCCTATGCTTTGCTCTTTTATTCTCAGATATGAAATGCATATACAAAGACTGCAGAAAGAGATTTATCTACATATGATCAACATCCACATTATGAGGAAACTAAGTTGACTGGAAATAAACCATTTATATTAACTAAACCACCTGATAGGGAGTCAAAGGATATTGATAATGTGGTAAAAATGGTTAAGAAGTTATCTAATGAATTTTTGGACCTTAAAAAGAATGTCGGTGAAGGATCATCGAAGCCACAAACTTTTTGTCCATTCTTTAAGAAACCAGACAACCGGCCACAACTAGCTAAACTAACACACATGGATTTCAACTTAGATAGTTTCAATAATGATAATTTTTATTCTTATCATAAGAAAAATCACCCAGAATGAGCATGCCCTTAGTGGGTCAACTCTATGACCCTAGTGATAAACTAGTTGCTATATCAACAAAGTTCGGATGATGAAAGCCATGCAAAATATCCTTCAGGTGTTGTTGATGAAGCTCCCCTAGAATCGTCTATGCACTTTTGGGACTAGTATTCAGAATCATACGATGAACATATTGAGGAAATCCTTGCTGGAGATATGCAGGTTGTTAAAGTTGATGCTCCAAAATGTTATAACTTACGCAACAAAGGTCCAGTATCTAATGATCCTTCTTTAGAATAATATAACATCCCTATTAGAAAAATAAAAACTCCTCCTGTCATCCCAAAACAAAGTGACGTTGTCCCAGAAAAAACTAATAATAAAATTGGCAAAATTGTCTCAGTGAACATATATAAACCAAGCACTTTCGGCTGAACAAGGAATGACACTAAGATTTACTTGATAACATATAATAAAATAGTTGAGAAAAAATATGGTCATGCTATCAACAATATTGAATATAATGTAATTGAAGACATGAAGAAAAAAAAAGATAATATTTCCAAGTTTGATATTTGTTCTTTAACACAACACATGAGCTCCTACATGATGCTTTCAAGGCTCATGATACATAGAAAGGAAATGTCATTTCTACTGAAATCTTAATCCACGAAACTGATACACAAGAGATACACAAAGTGGAGATAGAAAAAACTATAAATGAAGCAAGCATAGGAGCCTTTTAAAAATATTAGGTACCACCTTTTCTTCTCACATATGAAATTTTTAATTTCAATGTACATAATTTTTTAGCATATTCATGTGTCTCTTCCAATATCATGCCATTTTCTGTTTTCCAAAAAATAAATGTTGTTCCACAAATAGCAAAAACCGGGATCATCAAATTAGATAGGAAATATGTTAAAGTAAAAGGTGAACTACGAGATATTTTAATCAGACTGTCATCCAACCCCAGGGTTCATCAGACTATAGACATAGTTGTTGTGGACAGACCAAAGAGTTACAGTTTTCTCTTAAGAAACGACTGGTCATCCAAACTTCAAGGTTACTTCTTTACTGATTGGTATCATTCGTGGCTTCCTCATAAAGGCAAAGAAAATATAATATGTGTAAACAGTGAGGCACACATGAAGCACACAGTGACAAAATTAGAAGGTAATAACAAGCCCACAAGATTTTCCCATTCCCTTTTGGGCAATTATTTTTTTGAAACTGATTACATTTGTTATGAAGAAATAACTTCTGAGATACCATCAAAATTAAAATCAGGCCTCCACCTAGGAATCCATAATAGTTCATGTCTAGTACTAACTAACTTAGGATTTAGTTTGACTAACAATACCAATATTCTTGACATGTGGACCATGTTCTTTGATGACTCTAAAACACAAGATGGAGCTAGAATAGGATGTGTTCTAATCGATCCTAGTCAAGGAAAAATGATAATATCATGTCGCTTGGAGTTTGAATGTGCCAACAACACCACTGAATATGAAGCCTTAGTTCAGGGCCTTAAAAACATCATTGATCTTCAGGTAAAATATCTTAAGGTGTTTGGTGATTCAGAAATCATTGTTCGACAGGTAAGAAACAATATTCATTTCCTGTCTACACATCTAAAGGCTTACTATAAAGAGGTATGGAACATGTTTTATTCGTTTGATGAATTTAATATTTCTTCTATATCTCATGATCAAAATATAGATGTCGATATATTTCCCAATTCAACATATAGATTTATGCCCCCTGATGATGGTTTTCTAGTTGAAATGATGTTTAGGCCCTCCATACTAGGAAATATCATGAGTTGGAGAGTGTTCAAAAATGACTCTCAGATTATCAACTTTCTTACTAGTTCATAAACATTCCAAAATTCAGTGATCGATGATGAGATACATTAACAAGAGTTACAAACTTATCGAGATGAAACTAACAAGTTAAAGAAAAAAATTGTTTTGAAAAGAATTTTGACTCTTAAAAAGTTATTTGATTTACAATCCAATTTCAGGAGGCCAACAAATTCGAAGACCAACAACTCCACTATGATGCATTTCTTGGTCAATTTGGGAACATCTGAGCAAACTAAATATGTTAATCTAGGCACCTGTTGTTCATATTCAGAAAAGTACACATTCACAGAACTGTTCAATAAGTATCAAGATGTTTTTACATGGACATATGATGATTTGAAGATGTATGATACAAAAATTAAACAGCATGTGATTACCATCAAATAAGGGATCAATTCGTTAAAAAAAAATCTTAGAAAGATACATCTGACTCTCGAACCTCTGATACAAAAAGAAATCAATAAGATATTATATTCCTAAATCATTTTTAAAGTAATATATTTGACTTAGGTCAAGGAGATCATCAATTCAGATAATTGGGTATCAATTCCTGAATGTGATTTTATTTAGGGCCCAGTAATCAATGCAGAGTCACCAGGTCCCATCTTTCTTCTGCACAAGCACGATTGGGCTTCCAGAAGGTGATGATCTTGGTTGGATGTGCCCATTTTTTAGCATCTCTTGGATCTGGTGCTTGATTTCCTCATTTTCTAACAAAGAGTGGCGATATACTGACCCATTGGGTATTGGTGCGGTGGGGGTCATATTGATTGAATGCTTGACCTGACAGTGCAGAGGTACCCCAGTGGGTGAGGAGAATATGTATTTGTATTATTCCACAACCTTATCAACTTGATTCTACTACGTGGAGAGACTTGTCGCAGAGGCCATGGTTGTGGATACAACCTTATCCTCACTTTGAGCATCAATCATAAATAAGAAAAAAATATCAGTCTAAGAGATGACCTTCCTATATTTCTTGGTAGAGATTAAGGAAATGGTAGTAGGTGGGACTACCTCGGGCATCCTGTACAATTTCCTATCCAAATTAATAATAACAATACGAGGCCTAGAATCATATACAACATGACGTTTCCATAAATAATATTTTATCAAAAGGACATCACAGACTTCAAGAGGGGAGACATCACAGAATGCCTCATATTTGAAGGGCTTGATGTCGTAGGGTAGGTGACACTATTGGCTGACGTGGATATTGATCCCTTGGCAAATCCATCTGATGGTGTATGACTATGGGTGCGTTGTTTTCAACTGAGAAAACTGATTGATGACCTACACTGAGATGAGGTTCTTCTATCTACAACTGTCAATGATGAAGTGCAATGGAGTACTCTTCATCCACATCTATGAATGAAAAGACACTCACCTTCCTCTGGTTCATCAGGCTCACCGTGATTGATCTTGGTGGTAGCAATGAAGGCACTGGGTTATGTATCAATGATTTGTCTCCCTTTTTCTCGTTCTGAATCAAAGTCAGGACCCACATCTGATTCATAGGATTTCACCTTGGCCATTAATGGTTTCTTTGAGAGACATTCATCCGTGTTATGCTAGGGGATATTATGGAAGTCACACCACTTTGTAATGCCTTTATTTTTATTCCCATTGTCCTTCTTTCCTTGTGAATTAGACTAGTTTTCCTAAGGATGTTCATCCTTTCTCTTTCCTTTTTTCATCGGTTTGGGGTTTCCTTTTATCTGCTTCTACCGTGAGGGGTTCACAGATCCAAACTATCACTTCTTTTTTTTTAGCTTCTGCTTGAGTTTTGACAGCATATTGATAGGTTATGCCCAAGGTCGAGATGTCCCAAAACTCCATTTATGTCTGTATGTATCTATCTAGATCATCGTGGTACTTTATCACTAGATGTCGCTTAGATTCTTTGATACCCAGCTTGGTACGCAAGGTATGGAAGATATTGGTGAACTCTAACACTATTTGGTCCCTTTCGTACTGCAGTGTGGTCCATATTGTATATAAGTCGTCATAACTTATAACAAGTTAGTATTTTTCCTTAATATCATCCTAGAAAGAACCCTAAGTGGGTGAAACTACAAATAATGTAGATTATTTTGTTTCCCTTTTCTCACATAAAGCGTCCCACCAATATTTGACATGGGGGATGGCCTTAAGGAGAAAAAATGTAATATTTTCTCTATCAGAAAAGTTATGGATAGAAAAATACCCTTCTAGAAGGTTTAACTATTTGTCTACAACATATGCATCTATTTGACCTTCAAATGTAGGAACATCAAAATTGATATGTATCTTTAAGGGGGTGGAACCTCCGCTCGAGGAGGATGCATCGCATGTTGGTATTCGCTGAAGGAGTTGCACAAAATTATCCATCATCTCATTCCTCTCTCACGCGAGGGCTTCCTCGAGAAATAGTTTAAAGGGATGTTGTGTCCCATCGTCTCTATTTTCTCCCGCCATGGGAAATCGTTGGGTTCGGCAAGTATTAACTTGAAAAGGCTCAACTTGTTCGAGTCCCAACTTATTATACCCTGACCTTGTTGGGGACATGCACGAAGAAACAAATGAAGAGAAAACCACTCGGATACCACTGATCTGGATTTATGAGTGGAACAAAATGAAACAATGATATATAATATTAAAACAAAAATATGGTGAACAATAATAGAGACTAC
The DNA here is from genome assembly GCA_010110895.2 of Picea sitchensis. NCBI lineage: Eukaryota > Viridiplantae > Streptophyta > Pinopsida > Pinales > Pinaceae > Picea > Picea sitchensis. The sequence goes on along the minus strand of SNQJ01S0022732.1, from coordinate 8,495 downwards.
AATGAAACTTGACTTCGATTCAATAAAGAAATCTGTTGAAACTGTAAAATGCAAAATGAAACAATCTTGATCGAATGGTGGTAGCTAATCTTTGAGAAGAGATGTGGAAGATACATGCATTCACCTGAGCACATTACAATGAGGCTTCTATCCTTTTTAGCATCTAGAAGTAATCAGAAAACCCTAGACATTGAAAAACCTTACCCTAGGAGATGAAGAAAAAAAATGCATATGGGCCCCGATGGGGTAAATTGGTACATCAACTTCTTGGGGTCGTAAATTTTGCATATGATCTATGTTTTAGGCACACAATAGTCCGTTGGAAAGGTATATCCAAAGAATACATAGTTTACCTTCGCAATCTAATTCTATCTACAGTGTGACTATGTCGATCCTAAAAAACGTTGTTTAGGGCCACAAAACAACCTCAGATGTTTAGGACCTGAAAAGCTAGAAAACAACTACCAAGATGAAAATTGTATGTGATCCAGTTGGAAGAGGTGGGTGGCCACTGATATCCGCCTAAATCAAACCTAATTCTTTCCTTGAAGCTTGGTATTTAACATAGTTTGATTATCGTCTAGGGGTAGGGTTAGGCATTTTCCATGCCTCAACCCCTAATTAATCTTAAGGTTTTGGACCTCTAGAATACTTTTGAAACTCCAAGTGTGACTAGCTTCACATGCATGAGTAATGTGAGAAAACATGACATCCATTTGGTACCATGGTGGTCAATATGATAGTTCAACTCATGGGAGGCATAAATTCATGATGTGAACTTGTTGTGACAAGAACTACAACCCTGCATTTACCAATTTGATATTGCTTACCTCCCTATAAAATGGAGCCCCTCATATTTTGAGCCCAAGAGAAATCCTTGTAAGTCTACCTCTCTAGCTCAAGTTACATAGAAGACTGATACCTTATTTGGAAAATCCTTAAAGACTTTGTTTTTAAAAGAAAAAACTTTCTTTTTTGAAATCAACAAAGTTAATTCAAACTCCTCTGATACAAATTAGAGGAGTTCACTTTAACTTCTCTGATATGTATCAAAGGATATCTTCCCACCTTCTTCGATATGTAGTGTTATCATGCCATTTAGAGGAGTTTCTTTATTTCCTTTTGATATTATCGTAGGACTTTAGAACGAGTCCCCTGATTAACATCAGAGGAATTTCATATAAGTTCTCTGCTTTTCATCGGAGAACTTGTCCTTCAACCCTTCGACTTCAACAACCCCACCTATCGCATTAAATGCAAAAATGGCCTTTTTGTCTGTATAAACGAAACGAGGTAAATTCATCACTATCCAATCACAGGAGATTGATCAAGGAGTCCCAAGGTTAAACACATCGAGCTATCTCATTCAAGCTCCCAACTTATCTCTGCTCACCACATGGCATGAGATCCAAGTAAGGGGCATCTTTCCTTTTTTATTTTAGGGTTAGGTTTCCATTTGACTCCTTACCTTACACTTTGTTTATGTCTTCATTTCCCTATTCGGATAGTCCCCCCCCACCGCCCCTATGCCTTTGGATATCTCCACAACCAACGAATGCCAACATGTCACACACCTTCTTACCACCATCACAATTATTATTAGCTTAGAAATGCTTCTAGTCGGATCTAGTATTCACCACGTTCTTTTCTTTTCGAACTTGAAATTTTCTGACCTAATTCGAGGCCCTAATCCACAAATTTCCAAATTGGAATGTCTCTTGGTAAATATTCCAATCAAATAGGAAGAGTTCTAAGAAAATCCTCTGACTTCGCTTTAATCTCAACAAAAATCTTACCTCAAAAAACCTTAAGAGTTTGTTATCGTAACAATTTATACTAACTTCTCGGAACATATCGGAGGAGTTATTATTAACTCCTTCGATATATTTGGAGGAGTTACAAACATCTCCCCCGCACAACTCAAAGCACTTAATGATAACTCTTCTGATCATATTGGAGGAGTTACTTTCAACTCCTTCGATATGATCATAAATGTTTCTTTCAACACCACCATTATTTGCACTCAAGACTTATGATGAACTTTTCCGATGAGTTATCAGAGAAGTTGGGATTAACTCTTCCAACCTCATCAGAGGAGTTCTTACTAACTCCTCTGATGAAATCGGAGAAGTTTTCCTTAAATTATCTTATCACCACTCTTTTTCCGCTTTATCGGAACACTTAATGCTAACTTCTCTGACCTGTATAAGAGATATTAATAGTTTCACCTCCAATTTCGTTTTTCTAAGCATAATATCCACCCTTTCATCCCCAAATTTTACCAGGATGCTTAAGCATGCATACTTTTTAACCTAACATCTTCAGAGGACAACTCTTTATTTTCTTAATAGTGTCAATGGCTCTGGTATTTATGATCATTTTTTTAGCTGCATTCCAAATGGTACATTACATTTTGTTATATGCCCTAAAATTATCTTTTCTTTTGGTAGGTTCAAACATGTCACCAAGAAATAAGGTGGCAGGAAAAGTAGTCGAAGTTGACACCTCTAGTAGCTCCCAACAAACATGAGAGGTAGATATTGGCTGGGCTACATATGACGATAAATCTGTACTTCTAGAAAAGGATGGAGGAACTCTGAAATGGGGAGAAGTGTACTACATGTTTAAGAAGTAAAATTTATTGAGAGAAGCAGAAGATCCCGATGAACTTCAGGCATTCAGAAATATCATAAAATCATGATATTAAGGTTTGCAATGCATTCAACAGTCTTCCCTTGTGTAGATTCCATTTCATAAATTTTGAAGAACACAGACGTAAGTCGATATGTCTGCAATGCATGAAAATAACACATTGCTCTTTTAGGCCAGAATGTTTTAGGTAAATGTTATCACATCGAAGAAGGTAATAAAATTTTGGATAGAAATCTCCTCAGTGAGTTTTAATATATGCCGAAGGAATTATTTTCCAAATGGTGTAAGGCGGACCAACAGTTTAAATACATGCCAAAGAGACGTTACCCCACGACTAACTTAGGGAGATCCTATGAGTATTTGGTGGCCATGATTTGCAGGTTATATGGGGAACTAGGCACAACCCAATTTCCCCCATCATACATGCCCTTGATTTATTTCTACACAGATGTGGGTGTTTCATTCAATTGGGGATATATATTGTCTAAAACTCTCAGTGCTTCCATCTCTACAGTAACACAAGTACAACTAAGAACATTTCCTAGTTTCCATATGTCCTCGTACCTCCTAAACATAATGTGCATATCCCATAGGTATCCAAATATGGGGTGGGGTTGGTTGACATCCGACGTTGCAATCCACATGTATTGTAAATTTCTTTG
>SNQJ01S0022731.1:81439-92367 GCA_010110895.2 Picea sitchensis | reverse complement strand
AATAGATGTCTTTAAATAAATAAGTAGTAATGTCTTGGGTTACAAAAAAAAAAATTGTGTTTGTTCTTCAAAGAGGACTGGGATGGGGCTCATGCGGACCATAAATTGAAAGAGAGGCCTGGAAGAAAAAATAAAAAATAGTCAAGGGTCACCCTAAGGTTTCAAAGGTTACCTGGAGTCGAAAAGGCAAAACAACAAGTGACTGAAGAATAAAAGATGGTGAGGGCTAGAATAAGGTTACTACTCGAGTTACCATGATGGAAATTTTATGAACCTTCATTTGCTTGTTGAGGCGTCCTTTGTAGATGGTTGTTGTTGTGTTGGAGGTGGCATAAATGTTGTAACCGCTTCATGTTTATCTGTCTCAGTGATCTTAACCAATGCTTTTGTTAACCATTATTCTATATACTCCCTTATCGGAGCAACCGTTATCCCATGCTTGGTTTTTATTTCAAATAAGTCATTCTCCATTATCTTAAATCAATACTCGATTGGTGCAACGTGTCCTCAATATCATCATTCTTATTTATGTATCAAACAAACCACCTCTCTACCTCTTCTTTGGAGAATTCAATTGGGTCACTAAACTCACTTGCCCATGCAACTTTTAATGCTTCTAGTTGTTCCAATAGTTGCTCCATAGACACGAGTATGGTATCCATTAATAAATTAGGGCCATCTAATTCTTTTGTAAGATCAACAAGTTTTAGAAATAGTTCACCCCTCTTAATTTTTACAACATCTAACTTAGACAACAATTCTCTTAAACATTTAATCATTTTCAACCAACAAGGATTCATTTGTTTCATTTGAATAAGTAGAAATTCCAAAATTAGATGAAGAAGGGAAGTTGATTCTTGAACCAGAAAAAGTTATAGATCAACGATTTCTATCTCTTCGAAATAGAACCATTATGGAGTACCTAATCAAGTGGAAGAATATGCCTCTAGAAGAAGCTACATGGGAAAATGAGTAGTTCGCGAAGAAACACCCTCGATTACAATCTTTGAGAGCAAAGCTTTTTTTAAAGAGGGGGGTTATGTTAAGGCCCTAATAAGCATTCGTTATTATTTTGTGTGTTATATTAGTAGGTCAACTATAACCTTTTATTGTACCCTTTCATTATAATCATACCCTTTGTCTTCTATGTATATACCAAGGAGAACCTAGTCTTAGGATCATCATATATTGTCTTGTGAATTGGATATATTGTAGAAGGAGGTTTCCCCTTTGAAGTGGACTGTAATCATTGACTTTTTATCTTTCTTTCAAGGCACTTGATTCATAACATCAATAAGAAGCAAATCCAACTCTACAATCTCCATCTTTGTTATGGAAAACAATTGCACCTCTGTTGCTCGATGTTCAAACCAACACATTAATTATGTTAAGCCAGTTCAACACACACACATTCACACACAACTTAGTTTTCATAACAAAAGTCACATCCAACTCATAAACCAATGACAAATTTGTCCATTCACGGATCCTTCCAGATGATAGTCACAACGCACAAACTAGAATATATGGTTTCTCTATGCATTGGTGTATTAGGCTCTAATAGACCAAGAGATGGTTGTAGCTTGTGGTTTGCACAATGTTGTACAATTATGTTATGTGTTGAATGCCAAACAATGGAAAACAAATTTATGTTGTGTAAAAATAATAAGTAATGCACTATGTGGTTTTGAATGTGCAATTACAACACATAAAGCAATTGTTCATGAAATGACCGGTTCACAGGGACATCATAGGCGATATTGCTCGCTCTATGTATAGAGAATGTGCCACAATCTGGGGTTATCGCCTATGGTACCCAATGATCCAATGAGTTAGGCGTGATGGTGTTGTAGCTAATAATTTATCTAGACCAATGATCATAACATTTGATAGGATGGACTATAGTGTGTGCATTTATTTACCAAATATCAATGACTTGAGCAAACAATTAATTCATTGAGAGAGGATCGATGGGATTAAGGTCATGGAGTTAATGGCCATCTAAACAAAAGAATTAACCAATCACAAAGGCCACAATCACACAATGTTGGCTTTTACTTCTTTTACTTAGGATTCTTTATGGGTTATTATGATCCTACCTTACTATCATAGATTGACCCTGGTTCGGATTTGATAAGCTCCCAACAAAATCCCTCTAAAACTATTGACCCTCTGGTAGACCAAAAGGCAACGCAGCGCATGGGGTGCACTGCGCAGTCTCACCCAAGAGAGCTCTATGGGTGGCTGCAATACTCAGGTATTTGCAACCTGGGAATGAGTGGAGATATGCGGTTGTATCTTATAATCTTCACTTATTCAGTCTAACATCAGATTATAACAGTCATTTTATTCATGCATGTGAAATACCAGATATAACTAGTTAATTCATTCATCTAACATTCAACATTTAACAACAATAAAGACACATACATCCATTCACATAACATGGGTATTATCGTGGTTCACCCCCTCTTAGGCTATGTCCACAAAGATCTAGCTCTCAAGCTCTTTATTATGGTTCAATAATATGTCACGCCGTGTGTTTTTACAATCTTTGATCTTACTCTCTTCAACAGACTCCTCGATCCCTATTAGGTTGACTAGATCACACTAGGCTCCTCAGCCTATGATCTAACCCTCAGGATCGAGTCGTTCACTACTTCCCTAGCTCACCAGCTACTAAATCGTACAGTTCTTACAACTTTCTCTTCCTTTGTCGGTTCTCTCTATCTCTCCGGTCTCTAGCTCTCTCTTCTTCTAAGTACTACCTATTTGTATTCTTGGCTCATCAACCATTACAATATATTACAAAAACCCTAACCCTAGTGTTGTTAGGTCTTCCTTGCATGCATGCCTCACCTGCTTCCCTTACACATGTTGCTTTTCCTTCCAGCTGTCCTTTCCTCCTTACATGCTTCTCTTCCCAAAACAACCTTTTCTTCTGACTAGGCCTACATCCAACAGGCCCCCAACACTGACATGTGGCTCATCCTGAGCCACCTAATCTTTGTGCACTTTTTCCACNTCGATGATCATGTCTGCGCACTCTGCCTGAGTTTGTGCCATGTTCTTCTTTGCCTCTTCTACCTGCGCAATGACCTTTGTTGCCCACTCTTGGAGAGCTTCCATTTGAGCTTGTTGCTCTTTCTTCCGTGTATGCGCGACTATGAGTTCTGCTTGCATCTTCTTCATATCCTGTACTCCTTTGAGATGCTCAGTGATCTGCATCATCTTCTACCTCTGTTTGAGGTCCTGTATAGCTGCGCTTATCTTCTCCTCTTCTTGGTCCCACAACTGGACATGTTGATCCTCCTCCAACTTTGTCCATAGTTGTGCTTCTTTCTAAAACAAGTCGACAGCTGCGCTGACTTGTCGTTCCATTTCCTCCATCTCTTTTGTTGCTTCCTGCTTCCTTTTCTCCTTCACCTCCGGGGGAGTGGTAGGGGTGAGTTGCTCCTGGAGGTTCTCGATCTCCTTCCTGTATTGATCGATTATCTGCACAATTTGATCAATTTCCTGCGTCGTCGTGAGCTCTGATGTTTGCGCGCTCTTTGGAATTTTGTCATAGGCTACAACTAATCCCTGCGCGAGCCTATCCATGCGCTCTTTCTCATCTTTGGTCTCGAGCATGACCTGCTCGAGCACCAACTCCAACGCTTCTCTTTTGTCCTTCGTCTGCTGCAAATCTATCGCGTCTGTGCGTGCGCGTGATTGTACCTCCTGCGCGACGCTGACTTGCAGTTTATATAACGCCTTGGTTGGTATCCACCTCATTACCAACTGTATTTGTGCTAGATCTTTTAATGGTGTCTGGCTTGTAATTTCATCCATGCGTAGCATGCTGGGTGTAACATGAAAATTCGAGCTCACCTGTGCCATCGTCTGGATCGTATCCTGCTCGCTCGACCCAGCCTTGGCTCTTGCTTGTGATGCTGCGAGGACCGATTCTATTCCTCTATCATCCCTCTGCATTTCTCTGATATACTCTGGGAGCTGCCTCATGTTGACCAACTCTTCCTGGATCTTGTCCCTTTGACTTTGGGCTTCTTCAAAATCCTTCGATGTTCGGTCCTAGACCATTTGGGCCATGAGGTCTGCGTCGTCCTCAGTGATTGTATATTCTGGTGGCGTTTTGTCCACCTTAGTTTTCTTGCACACACCTCTCGTTGTATGATTGGCCTCTTAGTCTGGCGTTGCTTCTGTGGAGTAGCACTTCACGTGGTCCCCTGTGTTGTCTCGATCTCTTTTCTTGCTCCTGCGACGCCTCGGTGTTATTATTCTTCCCTGCCTGTGTACCTTTCTTGGACGCACCCCCTTTCTTCTGTTTTGTCAGGTTCTGACCTGGCTTTGGCTTCTTTTGCACCATTTTGTCTCCTGCAGGTGTCTGTTCTTGCCCTGCATCAACCTCCTTATTCGTGGACATCTCTTGATTCAGGACTGGAACTCTCCAATCATCTTGCCAATCCTTGATGGCCATCTCTACGTCCTCTTCTTTGACGCAATATCGCAGTTGTAGCCATTCCTTCTCGGGATCCTTCAGTGCTTGGATCCATACTGCATGCCTGGTCTCTTTGAAGTTGGTTATGCCCTGATATTGCGCGACCACTTCTGGCGTAATCCGCCAAGTGTTGTCAATGCTTTTCTACAGGTCGTTGTAATACCCTGCGAACATACCTGCATTCGCACTTTTGTTTTTAGGGTCCGAAGTGCTCCTCAATTATAGGTATCATGATGCTGGGAAACAAGTGGATCTCTCGACAAAGTATGTATACTTAGGCTACCTCCATCCGACCAAGGTGATCAGGATGAGTAGCCAAGAATAGTGAAATTATGTCCATGGGTCATGCGCGTCCTTGCAGTCTTCAAGGAATATATTTAACAAGTACGAGGCCCAGCTAAGTATAGTACCCTCCTGTTGCTGCTCCAACATTGTTGTGTGTGACCTTTTAGGTGCGTTCGATTTTGTCTTATTCGGCACCGTCCCATTAACCCCCGAGGCTTCTTTGGGGTTTTCAGGGTGCAAAGGATTCCTGTATCCTCGGCCTGTTGCCTCTGTCCCCCTACCGGCATATCAATATCCATGCCCACTGGTGCTGTTTGTTGGGTTTCCTCCACCACTGGTGTGGGGCTTCCTGGTTCCATATTGGGTGACGAAATTTCGTCCAAGTTGACGAATTTCGTAGGTCGTGGTGGTTGTTGTTCATTTCCCTGTGGTTGTTGAGGTGCTCTAAGGTTGCTTTGAGGTCGTCTGCAGGCCTGGCTCGGTGCTCCTAGCTTGGGTGGTGCCATGGTGGTAAAAATGGTCTCCACCGAGCTAAGTTCGCTTTGTAACTCCTGCAAATTCGCTCTCTGCTTTGTATACTTTGTCGCTTTGTGCTTTTCTCAATTTCACAATAACCCTTCTAATCCCCGTGTGCTTGCCTTATATAGGAATCGTGTGAAACTTCTCGGAGACGTTACCCAAGTTGCGTTTTGAATGAAATGGCGCTTCCCACGTACTATCCATTGAATTCCCTTGATGTCGCTAATTGGCTCGATTAATGTGGCATCCCATCAATCGTTCTTGTCATTCAATTTTGATATCCATCGTCAGTTGGCGCCTATTTGTTGTACCCACCATTTCCATTGTTTCCGCCTTTTTCTGACCGTTGGTCCTTTCCCCATTGTGTTAACGTTTTCGAGTGCATGTGAACATTCTATTTCTGGCACGCTACCCCTTTGTTGCTATCTTTTGATGTCCGATGCGGTAACCCCTCTGTTGTTGTGTGCAATTTTATTTTTTTTAAGTGATAGGAGGTCGACTGCCCTTATACAGCTTCAGTCGACTCCCATTGATCATTCCTCTGAGTTATGTTCCTCCCAAGTCCTTCAACTATACAGTTCCCCCGTCTGTGACAGTCTTTACTTCATATGGTCCTAACCAATGCATTTTGAGTTTTCCTGGGTGTTGAAGAGATTTATTGTCGTACACGAAGACTAAGTCTCCCTCCTTGAAATTTTTCTTCTTGATGTGTCTATCATGCCAAGATTTGTCCCTTGCTTTCTGTACTTCTTGGTGAAACCCTGCTAGAATCTTATCTTCTTCCATGACCATCAGCTGACTTATCCTTTCTTGTACTGCACCTTGCTCCGTCATGTTTGTAATTGCTGCTACGTGCAAACTATGTACAAGAAATTCTAATGGCACCACTGCTTATTGCCCATACACCAATCTGAACGGTGTCTGCCTTGTCAATTTTTTGCATGTGGTCTTCTATGCCCACAATACTACTGGTATTTTTAAGTCCCATTCATCCCTATTAACATTGCAGATCTTTGTTAGTGCATTCTCGAGGATCTTATTAAAGGCTTCCACTGTTCCATTTGCTTGAGGATGATACGGTGTACTCTTTTGATGATAAACTTCAAACTCCTCAGTCATCGCCTTAATAATGTTGTTAATGAATTGAGTGCCTTGGTCACTCATCAAAATCCTTGGGCATCCAAATCCCGTGATCACTTGCTCAAACAAGAAGTGTGTTATTGTCTCTGCGCTGCAATCTTTTACAGGTGCTGCTTCTACCCATCTTGCTAAGTACTCTGTCACGGTAATAATGTATCTCGCTCCTGATCTTTTTGTTGGTGGGTTAATTGGTCCCACAAAATCTATTTCCCATTTGTCGTATAATTGCAAGGTTACTTGTGGTCTCAGGGGCATCTTGTCCCGTCTATTCGGTTTACCAACCCTCTAACATACATCACATCTCTGGCAGTAGTCCTTTGAGTCTTTGTAGTCAGCCACCATAGTCCTGCGCGCAATACCTTCTATGTGGTAGGTTTGCCTGCATAATGTACTCTTGCTATTCCCTCATGGGCTTCTGCTAAAATCCTAGGTCTTTCATGTTCTAGCCCACATTTTCTCAAGATGTTGTCTGCACCCATTTTCTATAAGTGTCCGACAATAAACTAATAGTCTGCAGCCCTAACTACCAGATTTTTCTTCTGCGCAATGTTGAATTCTTGTGGCACAGTCCCTGTACTCAAGTATTGGATGACGTATGCGAAGTATTCATCGGCTACTTGGATTGAGAATAACTATGCATCGGGAAAGTTGTCCTCTAGATTCGTAGGTTATTTTCCATTAGTGATCCTTGACAGGTGATCGGGTCCTGCATTTAACTTCCCTGGTTTGACTATCACTTCAAAGTCAAATTCCTGGAACAACAATAACCATCTACAAATTCTCCCCCCCCCCAACACTGGCTCGTTGACGAGGTATTTGAGAGATAAATGGTCTGTGAACATCTTGAAATGTTTTCCCAATAAATAATGTCTGAACTTCTGAAGCGCATAGACCATGGCTAAGCCTTCTCTCTTTGTGGTATTGAAGTTATGCTCTGATTCTGATAGTTTTCTGCTAGCAAATGCTATAGGATGGTCCAATTCTCCTGATCCTGTCTGCACCAGAATAGCTCCAAGTGTTATGGCCGATGCATCTACATGCACGTGGAATGTCTTTTCCCAATATGGGAATACTAGTATTGGTGCGGTAACCATCTTCTCTTTCAGGGTGTCTAATCCTCATTGACAGTCCTCATTCCACTAAAACTTGTTGTCTTTTCTTTACAATTTATCCATTGGCGCAATGATCTGTGCATATCCTTTTATAAATTTCCTGTAGTATCCTGTGTGTCCTGATTTTTCTCTTAACTGACGTACTAATTTTGGTGGTGGTAGATTAACAATTACTGCAATCTTAGTAGGATCCACTAGCAAGCCTTGTTTGCATACTATATGGCCCAATAGTACCCCAAAAGGTGTTCCAAAGATGCACTTCTTTATGTTTAACGATATCTGACACTACCTGCATCTTTCTAACATCAGCCTCAACACCCCTACATAGTCTTTCAACAGACTGTAGACTGTCCAATCATCCAGATATACCTCTAGAAATTGGTGGATGAATTCTTTGAATGCAACTATGACTACTCTGGAAAATATTGTTGGTGCATTCTTCAGTCCAAATGACATGACTATGTACTGGTAGGATCCCCATTCGGTCCAAAAGTGGTCTTGTACCTATCTTCTAGAGCTATCTTGATCTGATGGTAGCCTGAGAATCTGTCAGTGAATGAATAAGCTTCTTGTCCTCTTATGTTCTCCAACACTTCATCTGTGAAAGGAGTAGGGAACGAGTCATGTAGGCACGCATCATTCAACTTCCTCAAGTCGAAACATATCCTTATCGCCCCCTATTTTTTATCTTGAACTACCATAGGGCTTACCCATTCAGATTCCTCTACGGGTTCTATGATTCCGGCCTCCAACATCCTATCAATTTCGGCTTTGACTTTTTGCTTATATATAGGGTTTAGTCTGTATGGTCTATGTCTGATCGGCCTTGCCTCAGATCTGAGAGGTATCTTCATTTCACCTATCTCTCCTGCTATGCCTTTCATTTTTGTGAACATTGTTGGGAACAGGTTGTTGTACTCGCACAATAACTTTGTTATGCTTTCCACTGTTTGCTCATCCCAATAGTCTCTAATGCTGGCCATTTTGGGATTCTCAATTGTCCCAATGTTGACTTTCTTCACCTTGATAGGCACAACAAATACTTCTGATTCCAGAGGTGTACCTTACACTTCTCTTTCGCCTTCAACTTCCACAATCTGAATGTTTTGCGGGTCATCTTCATCCAGTGCTTCTTCCTACACATGGTAGCATGACAATAGTTCTTTTAATGTCTGTCTGTTTTGTTGTTGTTCTTCTGTCATGAGTTCAACTTCTAGTACTTTAATGAATATCACCCCTTTGATTTGTTTAAGTGTTGAGTCTATGTTGGGTTTCTCATGCTCAAATGAGAAAGTGACTGTAAATTTCTGTTGTAATACTGTCCAGTTTGTAGTTCCTCTGCGCAATTCCTGGTCTGTATACCAGTTTGCTGGAATCCCTTCTAATGTGTGAACAAAATGATGAAGCCATTCCTTCGGTGGTGTCATCCTCCATAATGTTTTGCACTTCTCCAAGTGTTCTGTTGGTGCCCCCTGTCTGTCATATTTCTACAGTTGGTTGCTTCCCTGTTCTACGCCAAACCTGATGCACAGTAACCGCTTACATTGGTACCCGTCCTTAACTGTTTCTTTGTGCACACCCCACCATCTTGAAGGTGTTGCCTTGAGTGCTATATCCCAAGCTAAGAGCCTCTAATTTTCCAACACTTCATCCTCATATCGTGTTAATAATGCTTCTAAGTCATTCACCCCATGGAAGCTGGGAGGTTCCCTTATCTCAGTACCTACCCATCTTACTGCGTGGTCTATTCTTGTGCATCTTCTTGTGGAGATTTCGTGTAACATCTGCTGCCAATTTTCTAATCCTGTATCTGAGTCTGACGCACATGAGGTGATGCTTCTCCAACTGAGTACCCCATTTGCAGTTGGGTTCACATAATCTTCTTCTTGCACGGTTGTTCTGTACAGTTGTTAATTTCCTCCAGGTCCAAGCAAGTAGGTTCTACAAACCTTTCCCCTTCTGATGGGTCCAATGGTTCAATGACTTTGTATTCTCCTGAATTGAGTTTCATCTTCCTCATCTTTAAGTTGATTATGGCATGATTGTCAAACACCCAATCCAAGCCAAGAAATGTTGGATAAGGTGTTGTGTCGTCCACTATCTCTATTACTTCGAAGTCGGCTTTAGTACGCACTCCATCCGGATCTACTGTCACTCCTTTTAGTCTTCCTATTGGTAGAACTTTGTGTTGATTTGCTAGTTTTAGTTGAACATGTGAATATCCTAATGTAGGTTCTCCCATACATTCCCATGTCTTCTTGGGTAGCACATTTACTTCGGATCCTAAATCCAGTATAATATCTCCCATGTTGAAATCTCCAATGTTGGCGTTCAATCTGAATTCTCTGTTTGTTCTCCTTCTTGTATGCAGATGATTAACTGTTTTCTGCTCTAGCTTTCCTTTTGCCTCTATGCTACATATTTCTAACATATTTTGTAATACTTTAACAGATGATTGATCATTTAGTAGTTTAACACAGGATTGCAAAAAACCCTTAATCGTACTTGTCCCAAGGGCTGTGCATCTAAGTGTCCCCATCAGAAAAAGGACCAAAACTCTGATGATGAAAAGAAGTACAAATACAAGAAATATAATAAGAAGAAAATCTTGGTTGCAAATAATGACAATTCCTCAGAAGACACCAATAGTGACTCTCCCTGTGAAGATAAGACAAATGACTTCATGCTTATGGCCAAAGAGGATTATGATAATAAAATCATAAGCAATGATGATAATGATGAAGAAGTTGTGGTTGATATGGAAGGAGAACTGATCAGTGCACTGGAAGAAATTGACAAACTCATAATTAAGAACAGAAAGCAAAAACAATTGTTGATACAGTTCGAGAAAGACCGTAAACAACCTGATGAAGACTTTGCCCTGCTGAAAGTGAAATTAGAAGAGGCAAAGAAAATAGAAGACATACTAAAACAACAGTTGTCATAGAAGAAAGTCAGTTGTGAAGCCTTAGAAGAAGAGATAGTAAAAACAAGAAACGAATTGGAGAAGTTTAAGGGATTGTATCATCAAAATCTGCAAAGTATTAAAGCCTCAGAAGGATTAACCTCCATTCTAAATCAGCAAAGAAATTCAAAATTGAAAGTTGGATTGGGATATGAAGAAGGATCAAGTAGTGATCATCCAAGTAATACATAATCTATCAAGTTTGTCAAATCCTCAAACATTGACAACAACCACTCTGCAGAAACAAAGAAGGAAAATCAGCCACCAAGAAGGAATGAAAGAAAAAGCACCACAACCGAATTTGTAGATCAGAAAGATTATCGACATGAAAGAAATCGACCTCCTCAAAGAACACAGATTTTTTCAAGGTACAAAGATTTTTTCTATGGTTATTGTTTTTTCTGCTCTA
>SNQJ01S0022731.1:59824-78105 GCA_010110895.2 Picea sitchensis | reverse complement strand
ATTAATCGCATTGGTGTCGTTGAACATTACGCATCGGTGTGCCCCACTTTTGTCAGGCACACCGTGATAGGGTAAATAAAAAGAAAAAATTACGAAACCGATTTTCATTGTTACAGTGAATTCCAAAATTTCAAGCAAGCATCAGTGCTCATCTTCCTTCTTGAGACGCCTTGTTTTTGGTGCTCTGCATTCACTTGGATACCTCCATTGGTAGATTCTACACATTTCCAAATTTTGGAAATTGCCACGAATTTTCATTTCCTCTCAATGGTGAAACCATGCCTCCTCGAGCCATAAAAGTCCAGGTAAAATGTTTATTTCCTTCCTATTTTCATTTTCATCCAATCAAAATTTAAATTTAATTTGAAATTTGTCATTTTTTTCAATTTTTTTTTAATTTTTTTCAATTTCGCGCGATGTGCCTGAACGTTTCGGCTTGCCCCGAAGCGGTGCATACTGTATTAAATTTATAGTGAGCACCGCCATCGATGCATCTCATATATAAGTATGCATTGGTTTCGTTCAAGTAAATGCACCACGATAAACTATAAAAACAAAGTTGTGTGTCCTTCGGAATGCCCCACAACTGGCGCACAATTCGATTCAAGCCACACTAGGACATTTCACTTAATTAACCGTTCTACTAAATTAATGATTTAGAAAATTTAACATAGTGGTACACGAAACATAAAACACTAGTGCGTCAATGTTCAAAAGCACCGCCATACTTCATAATAAAAATTACATGCACCAAATACATCACATCGGTGTCGTTGAACATTATGCATTGGTGCGCCTAACTGTCGTCGGACGCATCGTCATAGGGTAAATAAAAAAATAAATATCAAATCGATTTTCATTGTTACAATGCATCCCATGCTTCCAAACTCTCAAGCAAGCACCGATGCTCATTGTCCTTCCTAAGACGCCCTGTTTATGATACTCTACACCGACTTGGATAACTCTATTGATATATTCCACACATTTCCAAAATTTGGAAATTACCATGAATTTTAATTTCCTCTCCACGATGAAACCATGCCTCCTTGGGACATAAGAGGCCAGGAAAATTGTTTATTACCTTCCTATTTGCATTTTCATCCAATCAAAATTTGAATTTATCTTGAAATTTGACATTTTTTCATTTTTTTTTTCCAATTTCGCGCGGTGCACTTGAACGCTTCGGCTCGCCCCGAAGCGGTGTGTACTATGTTAAATTCACAGTGACCATTGCTACCAGTGTGTCTCATATATATGTAAGCATTGATGCCATTCAAGCAAAAACATCGTGATAAATTATAAAAACAAAGCGGTGCATCCTTCAGAACTCCCCACAACCGGCATGCAATTGGCTTTGACACACAACTTTGTTTTTCAATTAATTAACGACATCACTAACTTAACGATTTATGACATTTAACGTAGTGATGCAACAATTTTAACTAAACACAACAATGTTGTATAGAGAAATGCACCAGGACATATATTTCCCGACTTGGCATAAGGGGTGTCTCATTGGACGCCTTGTTCTCGGTGCTCGATCCTTTACTACGCATTGTGGAACAAAACATCTGTGATCCACTATCAAGGTGGTATTGATGTGTTACTAGTAACACATTGCACCACTTAAGGTGTGATAATGCAATTTAATCTAGCAGTTCCCATCAATCCAACAAATGCACTGGTGTTGTATAGATAACGATATTGAGGTGAATTTGCAATAACCAATTTGAGTGGTGCACCTTGGTAGACGCACCATTGAAATCTGTGACAATGCAACAGTAAGTGTGGTGCACTGGTGCGTAAAGGTGAAACGTACGCACCACGACATGTTTTGAAAAATAAACATCATGGTTCGTCTTTTATAAGGCCCCGTTAGTAGTGCGTTAGTAATACAATGCACTGCTAGACATCATGTTGGTGCATCGGTGCTTTCAGTTTAACAAAGGGCACCGTGGTGGTGCATCGTTGTTAACAAAATGAACTGGTGCGGTTAAAAGCACTGAACCAACGCAGTTAAAAGCACTAAGTCGATGTGGAGTGTCCTATCGGACACACCACACAAATACTTTGTGGTACGACAAGAAACGTGGCACCGATGCATATTAGTAACAACACTGCATGGCGGTGTTGTTTGTCTGATAGAGCACACTGTCGTCGGTGCGTATGTTTTGTTTTCAGCGCATCGATTTCTTTTTAAGTTTTTTTGCAAAAAAAAGATAATTTTAGATTTTTTTAAATACACGTCATTTATATATGTATTTGTTTTATAATTGCAGTTTATTTTTTCTATATATATGTGTGTGCCTAACACTATTTGTATGTGAATCAGAGATGACGACGTCGAGAGGAGGAGGAGCGACAACAATAGGTCGAGATGCACACATTTGTGCATGAGCGGGAGGCAAGGGAGAGGGAGAGGGAGTTGTTCCCTCACCCTCTTTCACATGAGACACAAAACCTTTTAATGGATATTGGCCTCCTGAAATTTTTATTAGGAGGGTACATCCCTTAGGGGGAACTCTTTATTGTTACAACAATTGATCTGTCATTGGGATCATGTGAGACAGGGGTTCAGGGTCGATCCTTATTTGCGATATCATCCCACGAAGGAGAATGCATATTTCATCACTGGGTTTTGCCTAGTGTTGCAGGAGAGACCCAACTGACATATGTGCAAAGATATGTATGTTTGCATGTTCATTCGACTTCGGATTTCCAGGTTCATGGTGGTTAGCTTCATATATCTTCATTTGAGAGAGAGGATGTTAAGTGTCTATGTCTTATGCTCTCAACATTCTCGCAATATAGCTTTGATGAGAAGCACATTAGTTGCTCTATGTTGTATTATATAGATAGTTTATTGCAAGCGTCCCGATTGATTAGGTGGACGAATGTTTTTTAGAGACAGTTTTGTCATGCATTAGATCACTGTTGCGTTGTTTTGTCTAGGACAAGATTCTTCCCATTCGTGTCAGAGTGGTAGCCCGCTTTTTTGCTAGGCGTATGTTTGATGCGTGTATGCGCATGTGGGGGTATTCGATGCCCAAGAGGGGCCGGTATGAGTTTATTGTTTCTCCGATTGGTAGGGAGGTATGTGATTTATTGGCTAGCGAGGACAATCTTGTCCTTAATATTGCATAGTACTCGTACACGAGGATGGATTGGAGAGCATGTCCAAACATTTGATTTACAACAGAGGAGCCGCCAAATGAGAGAGGTAATATTATCGTTATGTTTTGATCAATCTATTTGCATATTTTTATGTCTTATTTAATGCACATGTAATTTACTCAAACATTTTGTTTCAATTATCTTATTATTATCATCTATTGTTTTGCAGATATTGACACATATGTTGGGGATGAGCCTCCCCAACATCAAGATGAGGTGTTGGATGAAGCAGAGGACCAACCTCTAGTAGTACAGAGACCCCACATGTCATGCAGGCCGGATATGAGAGTCTGAATAGAGGTGGAGGATCAACTATGCCATGTCATAACTAGTCACAGAGTGGTACCCATTGTTGTGGCTACAACAACCCCCTTTTACTTTTTCTCTCACAAGCGAAAGGAAAGGGGACCCCTACTAAAATTTGAACACTGAAGCCTAATCATTTACTACTATGAGCCTAATGCTTCTTCTTCATCTACGTTGAGGGAGTTGGGGGTTTGATATTTATTGATGATTGTATTTATGGAGATTTCTTAATCCTTGTGATCTTGTGCTTCTTGTCTTGTGATGCTTCGTTGACATTTGTATGATGAAATTTACAAGTTATATTTGGGACCTTGTGCAGATTTCAAAGTATTTGATGATCCTATATGGTTGTAGATATTGATGTTCTATTGTATGCCTTGAATGAGTTTGTTCTTGGGGATTTTTGAATGGATGACTTAAATGAAGAGCATGTATGCATTTTGCATCCTCTTGCTTGCAGGTTGTGCCTAATGCCTTCATCTTTATGCTCTTTGTATTGATCATATTCTTTGGTTCCACTCTTAACTTGAATCACAAGATCACCAATCATTCTTTTGAGTTTGAGACTTGGAATATGCAGTTTTCAGGAAAATTATCTACACCCACCAATGATTATGGTATAATGACAAGTATCTTCTTAATCACATAACCGATCTCATATTTTATGTGGGTGTAGGAGCATGTTCGCAGGGCTACTTCATTTACATGGCCGCTCCAACCTTGAAATGCATGTAGGGGAATCCCTTGATCTTTTTCCTCTTTCATAGAGCTCTCTCTATTGGGAATCTTGTCTGTCGTTTGAAGCCAATAGTCAGCATTATGGACTAAGACTTGTCTTGCCCAACCCTCAGCGGGTTTTCTTCCTATCATCTTTGTATTGATGAATCTGTGACCCTGATCCTTATCTGGAACCTTGACTCGTGTGGAAACTAGCCTCATTTTTCTTATTTTTATTTTATTACTATTTTTGTACATGATTCGTATATTTGTATTTTTATTAATTTACTCTTTTTGTTTTTATTTTTCGTTTATTTATTATTTTTGTATTTATTTATTTCCATTTTACTCTTGGTTTTGCGAAACCACATGGTTTGATTGCACATGATAATTGCCCATGGTTTTCCCCAAAGTTACTCTAGATATTTATTTTTACATACGGTAAATAAAGTTCACTTTAAAAATGTTTTTACATGGTTAAACTATTTGTTACATGGGGTGTTTTGCATAAAACCTAATGTATAATATGTACATCCTCATTTTTCTTATATCTCCCTCTAGAATTAAAAACAATTGAACTTTTCATTTTAATTTTGTTTTCCCTTTCTCATCACCTAAGTCCCAGGTTGTACATATTCATTTTATTTTTCTCATTTGATTTAGTTTCATATTGATTTTAATTTAACTTTTTATATTTTTCCCCTTACTAATTAAAATTCAACATAATATCTCATGATATCTCTCCCCATGTTTCTTCTCATTGGTCCTCAACTTCACTTCACGGTAAATTCCATGGAGAATTACCATTAAGACACACCTCCTAGCTTCATGGAATCCCTACCTGGCCTCCCGAATATTTTGGAAAGACATTACAAATTATACTATAATAAGACTCAGGCTTCGAGCTACTTTTAATATTTATCCTTGTAAATATCCATCGAAATTACCCATTAAAAGTTTTATCCTAAATGCATTTGGAACCTTAGAATACTATAATAATTTTTTGGACCTCAAGCTTAACCATCGGGAGGTTCCATCAGAATGGTGCCATCGAACTCAGCTCATCGAAGTGAGTTGCACTCCCTAACTCGCCCTCTCCGACCATCGGATTATGAGGGCAAGCCATCGAAGCTCACACAACACTCCTTAACTTACCATCTCGACCCATCACAATCCGAGATTCGTTGGAGTCCGATAGTGTTGAGCTATCGTCGGAGTCCGATAGTGTTGAGTTGTTGTTGGAGTTCGATAGAAATCATCGAAGTTTGGAGCCATCGTAAGCCATCAGGATGCTAGCTAATCAGAGTGAGAAGTTTACATAACTTCACCACTCCGACTACCCATGACCACGAGAAGGTTATTTAACACATATTTTTATATTTTTGATAATTGTATGAGGGTGGGGGATTAATTTCTAATTTTGTTATTAATTTTTTATTTTCATGTGGATTTGGGGGTATTTCTATTAATTTTTATTTATTAACTTTATTTTTAATGTAGGTTAATTAAATAAATTGTTTTCCTATTTTTATTTCTTTTTATTTTATTTTCTTATTTTAACTAGGATTATTAGCCAAAATTACAATATGAGCCTGAGGTCCTATGCCTTCTCTAGGTTCTTATACAAATTAGCTAAAGGGGATAAAACTTTTTAAACCATTCAGTTTTGGATTTCCTTGTGCATGTGGGATTTTTATTTTCAGGTTAAAGATCGACGACCCAGATTCACCCATAGGGAAATCAAGGGTTGTTGAGCGTTGATTTTCAAATGGACATATCTTGAGCTACAAGTGTCAGAATCAGGCCCATAATACCTCATTGGAAAGGTATCGAGACAAAGAATGTGTTAGGACATGTCTCTAGGTTAGAACATTAACAAAAAAAAAAACTCATAGATTGTAGAAAACAACATGCCATGAATTTGGAGGGAAAATTGATTGTGCAAACTTCGGGCAACCATAACTCATGATCCAGGAAGCCAAATCAAGCAAGAGAGGACTCGTTGGAAAGATAATGGGGAGAAGAACAGATTAGAAGAAGAAATTGAACCAGTTCAACAACAAAAATTCCCAAAAAAATCATGAGAAAATGAGGCTCGAATTTGATTGAAGATGGATCGTGAATTGTTCTAAAATGCATATTTCAAGTTTCGGGTGGTCAAATCAAGAATGGGATAGTTCATTGCAAAGCTATAGCTCATGAACTATTTATGAAACCAGTGATATCAACTATTTATAGCTCATGAACTATAAATAAATAGCTCATGAACTATAAAGAGATAGCTCATGAACTATTTATGCAACCAATGATATCATCTTATATTGTATTCATCTATTAGATTATATTAGTTTGTGTTTGTTTTAGATTAGATTTAGACTTAATTGTAATTTTTGGAGGACAGTTCGTTGTTTTTTCCCCTTTAATTCTTAGTGGCAACCAGACCCACACATTGGTTAGGAACACTGCATCAAATGAGATTAGGTCTAGTTGGGACCTCCCATCAAGCATTCTCCCTTACCTACTTGATAGGCCATTTGAACCCGTCAACACCCACACTCGTTAGATACATATTAAAAGTACAAGATATCTCTATTATATGAAGGTGTTTGCCTCGTGACATGATGATGTTGATGCATCATATTCTTGGTGTCGTCAACCTCATCAAGATGTCGAGGGGCGCTGCTCATGATCTCACTACATCTAGCTCATCAATAGATCCATCCACATCCTCTACCCCACCACATGGTTCTCCTTGTCCTCCTAATTATCCTCCACATGAGTCAATTGCACCATCTATTGATCATCTTGCATACACGTCTAATCCTCCCCCTCCACATGTGTTTGAACCTGCATCCATGTCTGATCCTCCTCCTCCTCCTCCCACTTATCCTCCACATGCGTCACCATATTCTACTGATCCTCCCCCTTCTCCCCCACTTGTGTCACCATCCACCGATCATTGTCTTTCTCCTAGTTCACATGTGTCATCATCCACTGACCCCCCTCCTCCTCTTCCTCCACACATGTCACCAGTTTTTTATGCTTTGGACACTATGTTCACATCGAGTATTGTTGCACATGTTCATGATATTGATAGAGAGACATTTGATAGTGTACTTTTGTCGACATTTATTTTTAAGATAGTTGTTCTTGTTAGAGGCTCTACTTTTGGTAGTAGAGACATCGATGCACCTAGCTCTAGTGGTGGACATAACTAGTAGTGGTATTGATTGACCATTTATATTGATTGTTTTATATTTGACTTGAGATCTATATATGACATGTCTATTGCAAATTTTGTTGAGATGTATGTTTGACATGTATATTCATATGTATATCGCTTATGTATATTATGTTTTTCGTATAATGTTGTGGTTGTTATTTGATTTATAAAATGTATTATGGGTATGCTAATGACGAACATTTTTAATGATTTCTCTATTAGATATTAGTTTCAGGATTAACTGCGTAGTGTAAGTCATTAATCTATGACCCATATCCATGAGTATTAGTCACAACTGACCAATAAATCTCATAATTCTCATGATTTGGTCAGTTGTGACTAATACTCATGGATATGGGTCATAGATTAATGACTTACACTACGTAGTTAATCCCGAAAATAATATCTAATATCTTGCACTGCGGAAGCCCCTATATGCTTAAGATTTCTCTATTTTTAAGTGAAATTTGATATGTATCACTCATTTAAATTTACAGTTTCCATATAATGTTTAACTTTGATTTTATGAAAGCGTTTAATTTGTATTGTTATTGCAAAAAGTTATAACCATTAATGCCATATAATGTTTAAATGTTCTTGGAGGAGAGATAACTTGGAGAACCAGGCTCTTGATCGAGAGCAATCGAGAGCATGCACACTTTGTTTCAGGCGTTAATGGTGGGCGTTTAAAAACTTTGGACATAGAGTAAGGCATTTGAGAGGAGTTACAGGCGTTAAAGGTGAGCGTTTATGGAAGGCGTGGCATTAATGGCAAGCACTAACCTCATTATTTAAAGGCTAACATAAGTGGTAGGTGTTTTCAGCGGGGTGGACCAACAAACCATGGTGGGGGCACGTTTTCCTCTTTAAAATATCGAGAACGGTGAAGCAAGCGAGTCTGTTGGGATCCCTTGAAACCAACGCAAGTGGTGGTTAGGTATCCGAGGGTGGGTTCGAGGTTTTGGTAGTGGTATTAGCAACTGTCTAGAGGCCACATTTTTGTGGTTAGATATTTATGGCGAAGGCTCTAATGGAGGATGACACCTTTTGGAATGTGCCTGGCGTCATTAAAGAGGAAAGAGTCTTGAAAAACAAGCTCGAGGCAATTAGACGGTTGTGGGCAGGCCAACTCCTTGATAGCAGAGATTAGGTGGTAGATACTGAGGTGGTTGCCAGAGGAGAGCCCTCGCAGTTTCAGTTGATAGGGGGTGTGAGGTTGGAGGTAGAGGGAGTTAAGCTACAGGAAGGAGCAACCCTAGATCGATCATTTCTACTCGGTAGTAGTGTAAGAACTGAGCGCAGTGAGGAAACCCTTAGAACCTATGTAGAAAATTCTCCAGTGGTTGTAGGAGTTGAGCCTTCACTGCTCACAGGGAAGAAGCAGGAGGTCCTAATTAGTAGGGCGAGTTCAAGAGTTAAAGCATGGAAACCCATTAAATCCAGAAAGGAAATGGTGATGGGGAGGGACGTGGGTTTTCATAAGGTTGTAGGCATGACTCTTTGGACATTGGTAGGCAAGTTTAGTTATCGAGCACTGGCTCAAAGGGACGTGGGTAATTGGATGGAAATTATCTGGTTACAGATACTTGGTTATCTGTTGGGATACTCCATACTCCCACGTGGTTGGATTAGTTTCGACTTCAGAAGCGAAGGGGATGCTTTGAAAATTCTGAGGGAAGTTTGGCTCTTGGGATTGGGAGCCTCATGCTGAAATGCCGACATCTCGACTTCAACCCAGCTAGGGAACAGTTTTGACGGTGCCACCTGTGGGTCTTGTTGTCAGAGCTGCCTTTGGTCCTATGTAATGAAGTGGCATTAAAAGAAATTGGGAATGTGCTAGGTACCTTCCTTCGGGTGGAGAAGGGGTTGGTGGGAGGCTCAGATAAGCACATAGCCAGGATACTGGTGGCCATTACGACAAACCTGGGATTATTTGAGAGTATTGAGATTTTTTGGCGAGGGATGCAATTTTTACAAAGGTTGGATTACTGGGGTATACCTTTTCGTTGCACTTACTGTTGGGAAACCGGTCACCTTCGTAGGGAGTGCAAGGGACTTCATTACTCACTGTCTACTCCTCGGACTGAATTTGAAGGTATTGGGGTCGAAGACCTTGGTTCAATGGAAGCATCTAAGCTGAAGGAGAGCCGACCTGTTGTTCAACCTTCCGCTCGGGTCACAATGGAGGAACAAAATTTCATTGAAAAGTTGGAACTAATTTCTCCCTCTCTTTATCTCTCATTGAATGATCAAGAGAAGTTATTATTGGAGGTATGGGCTCAGGATTCAACTAAGTACTTATCTGGGGATGGTGAAATGGGGAAGCCATTGGATATGCCTTCTTCTCGGACTAGGGAGGGAGGGGAAAGGGAGTCACATGTTTTGTCTTCTAGAGGTAATGTTGATGACTGAAACTCTTGGTCTAACTTTGAAAAGTCGACAATGGTCATCTCAGGGAAGAATTCATTGGGGGGGGATGCACAAACACTCTCTAGTGAGCTAGATGGGGTCCTCTTGGCCTATAAGAACCTAGAATCTACAACTCAGTTAGTGGATGATCCATTGTTTACCTCTTCTCGATCCCCGAATTGTAAGGATTTAAGTAGCCAAGGGGGGGGATATTGGTGTCAATCATGATTTTGGTCTCTCGAATTCCACTACCCAATGGACTCCCTAGGCCCCCTCTTTTAAGGAGATATTGTACAGATCCCCTCTACCTGTTTTCATTGATAATCGATCCCCGAGACAAGTGGAAAAGGGGGAATTGGACACTTCCACTCCTCTGGTCATGAAAACGGTTGAATTTGACATCCACTCATTGACTCGTTTAGGAGTGAAGAATGGGTTCTTACTTGGGGGACTGAGCAAGGATAAGTCCCCTATTAGAAACAGGAGATCTAAGAAGGGGAACTCCATTGTTGCTCCTTTATCCTTGAATCCTGTCGTTAATGGTCCTAGGGTGCTTAGAGAGAAAAATTCCCTTGCTAGGATTCCCCAATGATTGTGTTGTCCCTGGACGTTAGGGGGGTAGGGGGTACCCCCAAGTTCCATCTCCTCAAAAGACTGGTTGAAAAGATCGCTCTCGGTGTTATCCTAATCTAGGAGACTATGGTAGAGGGTTCAAAAGCATGAGAGGCTTTTAATAAACTCTTGGGAGGCTAGAATATCTGTTCTGTGGATGCTTTAGGCCAGTCTGGTGGCTTGCTTACTACTTGGAATCCATCGAAAGTTTATTTTAAACCTTTTTTAATTGTGGCTGGAATTCTTATGGATGGTTATTCTCTGGAGTTGAATAGACATTTGAACATTATAAACTGTTATGGGCCCTATGTTAACAAAAATCCTTTTTGGGAGGAAGTTTAGGAGGCAGGGATCTTGGGGTTGGAAAACCTTATTTTTCTGGGTGACCTTAATTTTACTTTGTCTGTTGTAGAAATTTGGGGAGCCTCTGCTCGCTCGGATCACTTGGGCTCTTTTTTTTTATACTATGTTATTGGATAATGAACTGATCGATGTTGCTTCTGGTCATTTGTCTCCAACTTGGACGAATGGAAGAGTGGGGACAGAGGGTGTTTCAAAGAGACTGGATAGATACTTGCTTAGTGATAATTTATTCAAATCTGTTCGTAATTGTTGTGCTTGGGTGGATAGTACT
Source organism: Picea sitchensis (assembly GCA_010110895.2). Classification (NCBI taxonomy): domain Eukaryota; kingdom Viridiplantae; phylum Streptophyta; class Pinopsida; order Pinales; family Pinaceae; genus Picea; species Picea sitchensis. Next base: position 67,030 of record SNQJ01S0022731.1, on the reverse strand, counting down.
AAGGTTTCAGACCATAGCCCCATCATCTTGTAGATTGAGTCAGAGGGTGAGAAGACATACTATCCATTCAAACTAAATGAAATCTAGTCTGAGGATCTTGGGTTTAAGGTTTTAGTAAGGGATCATTGGATAGGCCTTCATAAGGACCAATCATGTACATATATGTCACATTTGGTGAATAGTCTTAAGTTATTGAAGACTACAATAAAGTGATGGGAGACTCTTAAGAAGGCTCAGTTGAGAGACAATTTCACGAAAGTGGAAAAGGATATTGATGAGTGGTACACACAAAATATCAGTGGGATTGTGAGTAGAGAGAAAGCTTTAGCGATTAGATCCTTGGAGCAGGAAAAACTGAGGATTTTGAAGATTGAGGAAGAATCCTGGAGGCAAAAAAGCATAGTTACTTGGTTGGCTGTGGGAGATAGGAATACGAGATATTTCCATAAAATTGTTGAAGGAAGGAGAAAAAGGAACGTTATCTGGGAAACCATGGATGTGGAAGGAAGAGTTCACACATGTCAGAAAAATTTGTAGCAAGTTGCGAAGGGGTATTTTTAAGAGCTATATTCGGAGCAAGGAAATCTATCCATAATTAATCAACTGAATGTGGTCAGAATATACCCTAGATTCTTCTCGGATGAGGCGGCAAGAACAATGGACTCTCAGGTTACCCTAGATGAGATCGAGAAGGTTTTAGAAGACTTCAAAAAGTCTAAGAGTCCAGGCCCTGATGGCTGGATTGTAGAATTCTTCTTAGAGTTCTTCGAAATTCTGGGTGAGACTTTAAGAGGGGCGGTTGAAGAGTCCAGAATAACATGTGTGGTTACTAGTGGGTTGAATGCTACATTCATTACCCTCACTCCAAAGACTGACAAGCTTACCACTTTCTCTGACTTTAGGCCTATATCACTCTATAACTTGTTTTACAAAATTTTCTCTAAGATCATTAGTAATAGGATCGAACCTGCTCTATCCAGTTTGATCTCAAAAGAACAGTTCAATTTTTTGGATGACAGGAAAATTATAGATGCTATTGGGGTAGCACAAGAGTGCATCCACTCTATAAAAGTTAAGAAAATGAAGGATCTGGTTCTTAAGTTAGACTTGAAGAAGGCGTACGATGAAGTAAACTAGGACTTTCTTAGATTGGTTTTACTCCAGATTGGTCTGAGTTTGGCCTCTACTAATTGGATAATCGGTTGCGTTAGCTCTGCAAACTTTGTTGTTCTTATTAATGGGGGACGTACTGATTTCCTTAAAAGCGCACGTGGGCTCAGACAAGGATGCCCCTTGTCTCCACTGTTGTTTCTGCTGATAGTTGAAGGCCTTAGTTTGCTCATTAAACAAGCATGCCTCAATGGGAGATTGAGTGGTGTGAAGATTGCTACCGATATTAATATTACCCATTTAATGTTTGTTGACGATGTGTTATTGTCCGACATATGCACTGCAGAGGAATGGTTGACTTTCAAGGAAAGCCTGGAACTCTTTAGCACGACTACTATAATGTTTTTCAGCATGGAAAAGTCTATGTTCTATCATGCGGGAATGGAGGAGCCCATCTTGAATCAGATTCAACAGTTGTTACCATATAAGGTTAAGGAGCCAGAGCCAGGTTTTAAGTATCTTGGCTATATTCGTAAACCGTGTAACTATCTTAAAAGTGATTGGAATTGGCTTCTGACTAAATTTGAGAAGAGGATTGGTAACGAGACTAACAGGTGGCTCTCACTGGGGGGAAGATATATTATGGTTAAATCGGTCCTGGAAAATCTCTTGGTATACTGGCTTACTTTGGCTAAAATTCCAGTACATGTGCTGGTTAAGATTAGGCATCACGTTTTTCATTTCCTGTGGTTAGGCAACAAAGCGAAAAGGGGTATCCATCTTTCTAAGTGGGATACTATTTTCAGTCCTAAGTCTTACGGGGGCTGGGACATTAAAAATATCCACCTATTTGGGAAGGAATTGGCTGCCAAAATCGTTTGGAGATGACTATTTACTCATAGTATTTGGCAGGAAGTCATAAAACGCAAGTACTTAAAAGAGTGTGAGGTGTCAGAATGGATCAGACTTGAGTACAGGGTTCCAAGGAAAATCTCCAATAGCTCGACATAAATGATGGAAGCCCTGTGTGTGATAAAATACTAGTTGGCTTGGATCCCTGGGGATGGTCGGGACATCAGATTAGGGGAGGACCCTTTGGTGGGAGCAAAAGATTTTTACAAATTGTTGGAAGGCATGAGAAGGGAACTTCATCTCAAAGGTTTGCATAGATTGTCACATATTGGGTCAGTGGATGAGACTAGCCCTTTAGGCTGGAACTGGATGTCATCGACCCAATTAGACTTGAGGGGAGCTTGGCAGGTGAAATGGGACATATACACCTCGGGCTTGGGATATTTTGGCTACTCACTATCCTCAGAGCGTGATCTTTGGTTTGGTCATGGGATGGCAAGGAAGGGAAAGTTTCGACAAAGGGGGCCTATGAAGCTCTTGTTTTCAAAATGCAAGCTCACATCCATAAGTGGTGGTTTAAGGATTTATGGCGTTGGAAGGATCCTTTGAAGATTTTACTATTCACCTGGTTGATGTTGGAGAACCAAATAATGACTAGTGACAATTTTTTGAAGAGGGGAGGTATAGGACCAAATATATGTCTCATGTGTCTTTCCTCAGCTGAAACAGTCAGTCACCTTACAGTGGACTGTTCTTTTGCAAAATAAGTTTGGAGCCTTATAAGGTTTGATCTGTCTTTGACCGACACTTGGGGGAAAACTAATCTTCAGGACAATTTAAAAGATCTGTTAACAAAAGCTAGAGAATGGAAAGAACTACCTTTGTTTGTGTGCTAGGATATTTGGAATGGGGAAAAATCTACATTGATGATGAAAAATAAAGCCATAGTTGCCTATCTGGAAGGGAGCAAGAAAGGAGATAGGTCCCCAAGAGTGACCTCTTTGCCTCCAAGGGGGATAGCGCAGATGCCAGTGGGTTATTTCGATGGAGCTTCTCAAGGAGATGCTGGTAGGTGTGGGGCTGGGGCAATCATCCTACTTCCTACAAACTTCACTTTAAAAGCGAGCTTTATGTGTGGAAAAGGAACAAATGAAAGAGGAGAGATTTTGGCCCTGTGGGTTATATTGCATATGGTACATTCCAGAAATATAGATAGTTTACAAATCTTTGGTGACTCTAAGATTGTGGTGGACTGGTTCAACTCCAAATCCCGTATCCAGGTGGTGGGTTTAATGTTCTGGATAAGGAAAATAAGGCAACTCGAGCATAATTTCTCTGTTCTCACTGTATCTCATGTATACAAGGATTATAACTCTATTGCATATGGACTGTCAAAGCGGGCTCTCCATTAGGAAGTGGGATCTATGGTCTGTGAAGAAGTGGATGGGAGAAACTTTGTTCGAAGATCCACCTCCTATATTTTTTGAAGCATGTCTTGTATTGCTCTAAGGATGTTTGATTTTCTTATGTAATTTTTGGACTGGCCCCCTTGTTCACTATTTGACAAGTCAACATTTTAATTCCTTCTTCTTGGGGCATCACTTTTGGCTTTTTCTTATTCCTAGTACTTGGGAGATTTTCTCGGATGTACTGATATGGACTCTCTAATTTTTTGGCCTTACCCTTGTAAAGATTTGTTGCTTTTTCTCATTGGGGTTCTGTGGAGAATGGACTGTAGGACAATGAAGACTGTGGTTAGTGGTGTATTTCTCAGTTAGCTCTTGTAATGTCACAAACCTATATTCTAATATAAGTTGATATTTTTTTATGAAAAAAATGTTTAATTGTTCTTCAATGTGAATTGTTTGTTGTCCAACAAGACACAATGCATTAATTAAACATGTTTAGAAACAAAAATACTTAAATATGATGGGTGAAATGATTGTGATTTGAATATTCATATATTATAATAATAACATTATAACATAATTATTCACTAACAATTATGATGATGATGCAGTAATAGTGTTATTTTTATTTTTTATTATTATTCAAAGATTACAAGACAAAGTTGTAATATAATTGTTTACTAAAATCACAATTATTATATTTTATTAATATTTAATTTTTCCAAAGATTTTTTTAATTTATATTATTCAACTATTATAATATATGAAATTTATTCAAATAAATTTAAAATAATAAGTATAAAGAATAATAATACATTTTGATCTATACACTTTCGATGAAATGGTTTCACAATTTTTTACTCTAATACAAACTTTATGAATCTTCTATTAAAAAATAATATCACCCAACATTTTGTAATTAGTAAAATTGACAAAGGTTTCCATAGTTTTAGATAAGCATGGATCATTAAAAAATTTCTTAATTCTAACTAGGCTCTAGAAAAAGACTCTTTTAAATTTTTTAAAATTTCCATGTCCTTCTTGTATTGACACTTAGTTCGATGAGAATGTAAAAAGAATGATTAATATAAGTTTATATAATTATAAAACTAAACGATGGAGTGGAATATGTGAAGGTCATGATAGTTGCACTAGTTAAGGTGGGGAATGCCATCAAAGTTGATATGCCAACACCACAAGTGTAGATGTTGCACGAAGTTATTTTGTTGGAACTATCCTTAGAAGTTCTATCAAAGTAAGTATATATTTATTTGAATTTTGATGTTTTAAAATAATAAAAAGTTTGAGGTTTGAATAATTTTTAATATCTTCATTTTTTGTTAAACAAAACATAATTTAAAATAAATCTTTACTATTGTATATCACCAACTTTGTGATATCTCAATTAATGCTTAGTAATTAAAAGGCTTAACATAAACATATTTTAATACAATACAACATAAATTTTCTATAAATTAACAATAAATATGACAATAAAAATATATCAAAACAACATCTTATGATAGTACTATTTAATGTATTTTCAATATAGTGGTTGTAAATGGTTGTTAACTTTTCATATCCAATATAATTATAAAATGAAAAAAAAAAAACACATAATTTTCCATTATAGATACCCATAATAAAATGACACATCCACAATACAAATGTCCAAACAAATCATTTACAAATCAATCTTCATTACCATCACCCTGATTGTCTTCCTCGTTTGGCATTGTAACATTGTTGTTCTCAAAAAGATGTTTAGATCTTGAATCATGTCTCAGTACGAACCACCAATCCCCATCCAACACATATGGGTAAAAAAACACTTGGTTGCAATGTTTTGGGAAAACATAAGGCTCCTTACTTTCAACCCACATTTTTTTTAGAGTTAATACATATTATCCCACTATCACGATCTTCATTTACATTTCTTCGGTTGAAGGTATCCCACCTTTTGCAACAAAAAATAACACATTGAAACGATGAGAAGTCCACTTGCATGATCTCTTGTATCTTTCTAATGTAACCTAACTTCCGCTCTATTAGGTTTTCATCACAATGGCTAGCATGACTAGATTGGTCGAACTCGACCTACACTCCACAATCTCGTGTGATGTTTCCATTATCAACATACTCAGTGCGAAAATGATGTCCATATGCCCACATAGATGGGAGCAAATGAACCTGTAAAAATGCGAACAAAGGACGGTGTCATGTGTCTAATAACCAAATCATTAATAAAAACATAATATGTGTTACAATTCAAATGTACAATATTATAAATAGAACTTGGTACTCATAGAGGTTATTACAGAGTTGTTGCACCTGATCCCTATGTTTAGTGCATCCTGATCTTCTCCACGTGGGTTATGATTGGACATTGCATATTTCTCTTGTATTTGGTCAGCGACCCAACTGTTGGGACATATTTTTGGCATGTTTTGTTTTAAATGATCAGGATAAGGCATGCTTCTAACATTCAATCATCTCAATGTTTTCCTTTCATTGTCCCATTTCCTTTTCTCTTTATACAATGCGATCCATGGTCGCGTTGCCTCCTTTTTTTAAAGAACAGATTTATTGGTGGCATCCATGTCTAAATTTGCTAATGTATACACAAAATAAAAACACATAGCATGAGATCAAAAATATATTATCAACTTAAAGAATGAATTTATTGATGGCATCAAAATTTCTAAATTTATTGATGTATAAAAAAATTCAAAACAAATAGCATGGGTTGAAATATATATTATCAAATTCAATGTAAATGATTTTTCTGTACTAAATTGACAAAATACAACCGACTTACTCTTTATCAAGCGCCTTTTTTTGTTCATTTGGAGTAGTTCCCCTCCCCTTTTGTCATAGTCTTGATGGTTGTCCCAAACGAATGCGCCTCTGTTGATGCTTAGATTTGCTAAAATCCAAACAACAACCTCACGGAGATAAAATATCCCCTCGTGTTTTTATAGAGTTGGTACTCCTCTGTATGTTCTGAAAGATATATCTTGATACTTGGAATATTAAAATATGGGATACTCAAAATAAACCCTAATCTTTATCGCTCAACAAAATATAAAATATTATTGATACAATATACAATATATGATACATAAATAAATACCAAGAATCTTTCAAAGACTATGATACAATATACATTATATCATACATAAATAAAATAACCATTATATGAAAGATAATATAATTCTCACATCCATCAGAGTATCATAAATTTTGATCACATTCATAAGAAGGAAAGACACTAGTCCACAATTAGGAGAACTTTAAAAGAGTATTTCATTCAAAATAAGAGAGAATATGATAGGCGCATTTCAAACATCCCATGCTAAAAAAAACTTAGAGTTTGGGAAGTCATTGAAATTGTACCCCAAAATAGCTCTCTTGGGAGTTAAAAAATAATTGTCTTAATAGTCTGTTTTTCAATAAATAAAAATAACATTCGTCCAAATGGACGGGGATCGGGCACCCGTGGACCATAAAAAGAAAGTGGAACATGGATGAACCTAAAAATAAGAAAGAAGGAGACAATCATAAATCGATTATGTTTTCTCAAGAATGACAAGACACAATTGGATGATTCCTAAACAAGAAGGAAAAAGAATAGAGAAATTATGAAAGACGTGATCAATTTACTCGCTCTGATGTATTTCTCTCCTTCTATTTGCTTGCCGAGGTGCCTTTTGTATTCTCCTTTGTTGGAATTCCTTGACCAGTTGTAACTACCCTTTCTTGATCTGGTTCAATTATTTTGATTAAGGCATTCTTTAACCAGTTTTCGATATAATCTCTCTTGGGCACAACAATT
>SNQJ01S0022731.1:25802-51759 GCA_010110895.2 Picea sitchensis | reverse complement strand
GTGATAAACTGCTTCCAATGATGAGGATGATTGTTAGGGTTGTGTCAGTGATTGGTTTGGGTCATTATGGGGATGTTGTGAGAGGAGTTGTTGAGCTTTGTTCTATATGGCGAGGTAGATTTTCCCTCACTATACCCAAGATTGAGTCTATTTGCGGGTTGGTCGACTTTGACTTCATTGAGATGGCTTAGAAAGACATGATCCAGGATAGTGAGTTCTGTCCTTTCATGGATTTCAACTTGGGGGTCCAGGAGAGGAGAGCGCAATCTCAACATGGTGAGCAGACGATTATGATCAGAGGGGTGCAACATCAACATGATGGTTCCTCACGAAGATTATCCTAGGATCTTGGGATTTTAGTGTTTGGCATCTTGGTAGTCGATACAGATAAGATGGCCAGTCTTCACTTTCCAGAGTTTACTCCTGGGGTGTATAGGATTGGTTGCTTAGAGGAGCGGTCTTCCGAGGAGTCGACCGAGTTTCTACAACTTAGGATTGCTTGGCTTATCAAGGGTATTCAGGTGGGTTCTTGTGTTAGCACCTTACAAATCAACACTATGGGTAGAGGGTGCTTCACAACATACATGTTAGTTTTGGACCTTGGTGACTCTACCACTTACAAGCAGATCCGAGTGAGGTTCGCATGGAGGGAATTTGCACACATTGTGCTGGGACATATGGGGGAGTTTACGACTTGTCAGCAGAGAAGATCGGGGCACACTCATCCAACAAGGTTGATGCAATCTTTGCCCATTTCAGGGCCAAGGTGGGAGGCCATGTTGTTATATTTCATCATAGGTTTACCGAGGGTGTAGAGTGCAGATTGTATGTGTCCAGGGATTGACCAGTTATTAGAGTTCACACACTTCCCGATGATTTATTTGGAGTATGGGGCAATATGGGAGACAAAGCTATCTCTTAGGGAGATGTTTAGAGTTCATGAGCAGCCCAAAGTCATTGTCAGTGATCGGGACAACAAGATTCTTAGTGAATGTTAGCAAGAGTTGTTCAGATTTGTAGGCACATGTTTGACTTCTAGTACTACTTTCTACCCTTGGACAAATGGTCAAGCAGAGATGGTGAAACAATGGGTTGAGAGGTATATGTATGACTATGTGAGGTCATGGATATAGTGGTCACATTTAGGTGAGCATTGATGTGACACCACTCATGATAGTTTGCAGACCACCTAGATTCAACAAAGGATGTATGTCGACATGCATAGGGTAGAACATAGTTTCGAGATTGGGGATGTGGTTTACTTGAGGGTGTAGTCACATAGACCGTTTCCATTGAGGAGAGGTGGTGTTGAGAGGATGAAGGCACACCTCTGTGGTCCCTACAAGGTGATACAAAGAGTTGGAGGGGTAGCTTATGAGTTAGAGTTGCTAGAGGGTAGATAGATTCATAGTATTCTTTATGTATCATGCCTCAAGAAGGTGTTGGGGCCATGGGTAACCATTTCCACAAAGTTACCGCCACTAGATGACATGGGAGAAATGATATTGACTCTCGAGGAGGTTTTGGATGTTCAAGAGAGGATATTGAGGAGAAGAGTGATCGAGGAGTACTGTATCAGGTGGAGAGATTGGCTGGTAAGGGATGCCATGTGGAAGAGTGAGCAGATTTTGCAGCATATTGGTTTTTCGTTGCTTGAGGGGAAGAAATCTCTAGAAGGGAGGATTGCGATGTCCCTTTCCAAGGTGGATGATGTAGTATCCTTTCCAGGACTTGGATGATGTCCCTTTCCAAGTTGAGGATTGCGATTGCTCCAGGTGGATGATGTAGTATCCTCACATACTCTCGTAGGCTATAGAAAGAAAAGAAAAGGGGGTTAAGGTGGTTATTTGATGTCACTTAGGCCTAAAATGTTATATTTCTAAAGTGACATTAGGAAAAAGGGAAAAGGGGTTATAAAGTGACATTATGACTAGTAATCAATTAAACACTAGAAAGGTCACTTTAATCTTTTAAGTTAAAAGGGTCACAGAAAGGTAAAAGGGTCAAGGAAGGGTGAATGAAGAGTTATAAGAGGAGGAGGGCGCACCCCTTGGCCATTATGCATTGTTCATTTGACTATTTTCTTTTTTGGCCTGGAACTCTTCGAGCTAGGGTTTTGTAAGGTTTTGGAGATAAACCCAAAGATAAAGATTGATTTCGTTGGTGAGACTATCCACCATAGTTGATCGTGGAGGAAAGATGACGTAGATATTTCATTGTACTTCACTGCGACGAAGTTTATCATTGTGGTGACTGAGTTTCTTGTTTTTGGTTGAGTTATTCATTTTGGTGGCAACGTTTTCTCATTTTTTGACTGAGTTTTGTGGTGTGAGTGTCGTGTTCTCTTAAGGCGACCAAGTTTTGGTTGAGGAGGGAAAAATATTCCTTGGGGGGCTAAGATATGGCTGTAGGAGGGTCGAAATTCACTGCTGGGAAAATTTCAGAACTATTGGGGACGAGTTCTGGCTATAGGGGGGCCACACTCTCATGTTGGGTGTATTTTGAAGCTGTTGGGGCCGATTTTTTGACTATGGGAGGCCAATCCCTGGATTTAGGAGCAAATTCATTTGCTTGGGCCGATTCCACTTACTGTAGGAGATGTGAGGTACTATCTCACCTTGTGGAGGCACTCCATTTCCCGTGGCAAGGTTGAATTGAGCCTTGTATTACCTAGTTGATGTACCAAGTCAGAAAGATAATAAAAATCAGACATTTTTTTGTGTGTATTGGTTATTCTAGTATCTTAGCAAGTTCTTCTTTATTGACAAAATTGTTGTTATAAATTGCATATGAAATGAAAACTCTATTTGGCACAAAATCATCACTTTTCCATTAAAACACCACCCAACAGAACATAATTGTAACAACGACAATCATAAGGTTATACAATGGGGTTTAGAGGTGCTCCCAAGTGTTTGGACACAAAGATTTACACCCAAATAATCTACAACAAACATAAAGGGATTTTACTAGAGGTCTTGAGTGTGCATGCAAACTGTTTAACCAAAGGTCCACAGCAACAAACTAAGTTAAAAATTGAAAAAAATGGTAAGGGACATTCCGGGGTCGCTCCAGACTTCCCTTAGGAGGGTTTTGATCTCCTCCATCATCATAATTGTCAATTGAATACTTCTTTTGTTCCTGTGTTGTTGACTAAGAGCTTGGTTTTGGTTGGATGTTTTTCTAAGATAAATTAGGAGAATGAGTACTACTTTCAGTAACAAATCTTCCCCTTTGTCTATGCTGGTCAATAGTGCTAATAACAATTTTAATGCCCTCTTGTTTCTTTTCAACAAACATTGCTTGAGGGTCCTAGTTGTCACCTTCTTCTTGTCCAAGTAGAAATGAATTAGCAAGTGAAACACTAAAACCGACAAATGTCATATGATCCACAAACAATTAGTTAGGGTCAAACCCTTTGATTTCATCTGCTAACTTTAAGTTATTCTGGTCAAATTGCACTGAAAATCCATCAAGATTTGAAGTATTTCTCAATAAAATTTCCCCAATTCTCCAAGGCAAAGGAATGAATTGCTTTTTTCTTTTTTCATGAAAGAAATGAGCCCAAAATCTGTATTGTTTGCATACGTCTAAAAAAAATATCTTGTCTGCCACATAATACATGAGATACAAAGGTTTTTATTGAGAAGAATAAATTATGATATTACTATAGTGCTCCATGGCTTCAATGCTTCCTTTCTTATTCAAGAAAGTCGTTGCTTCTAAAGATAGTTTCGATGTTTCGGGCCCAAAGATAAGTTTTTTAGGGAATAAACAAATGCATTATGAACTTCGTAGAAATGATATGCAACCTTCTATTTCCATAAGGTTGGGTACCACATCTGTACTGGGTCAATTTTACAATTAAATCGTTTTTCCAAATTCAAACCCTTGAAAGAATAATAGTAAGTGATGGCGAAGATTAGGTATGAAGACATGTAAAATTTATTGTTCTTCTTGAAATTTGATAACTGAATAGATATTTCTCCATAAATAATATTTTCCCAGTAAAAAAATGTTTTTTCATGAACCGTAAAATGTAATATATATAGAGCCAGTCGGGGAATGGTAGCCATAGATTCTTGACCAACTAATCTAGCGAAAAGCCATGTTATTTCTCGAAAAGGGTTTTTTAACAAACTGACCTGGATGTTAGATAAATCTCCTGGCATCATTGTCGATTCTTCAAGATATTCCTACAGAAGCTCCAATCCATTATTTATTTCCTTTAGGAAACTCTTGGCGTCATCTCCTTTGAATGTAATTGTCGGCTCTGGGAGTTTGAGCATTTTCTTGAAGACTGAAGGTGCCTTGAATTTGAATTATCCTCTGATTTTTATCGTATTTGTCCATGCACCAAGAAACTAGTTCTTTGGAATCAAAATTTTTCGGTAGACAACCTGCTAAAGTAATCCCTGATGTCCAAACTTGGTTCACATTCCTTTTTGGCAGTGCTAGTGATGAATAATACCAGTATGATCTTGACCACTGGAATCTTTGATCCTTCCGCCCAAATGAGTTTAGAGTGTCTCTGCAAAATTGTTCTCTTCTTCTCATTGTCATGCTTGATGAAGTTGATAGACTATTGTATAATCACTTTAAAACATTAATTTCAAAGTAAACCATTTTACCTTGAAACTCTTCTTTCGAAGAAATGATTAATATGAATTAAATTTGAATTGATGGAGAATTGTCTCGAGAAGGTCTCCATTAATAACGACCTTTTAATATTTTAACCACTTGTTATTTTTCATAAGATTTGCATTAAATATACTTTGGGGAGAGTGACAAGATGATACACGTATTGTTGTGGAGCAATGGAGGATCGAATGTATGTTAAGAAATATTGGAATGAAGACAAACTTGCAGATCCACGAACCCATGACGAAAACTCGAGAAACGACTAAGTATAAGACTGGATCGGTCGGATGTAAGGGGGATTTTTTTTTAAGAGTTATTACCCCGTGAACTTGCGGTTGAGTTGAAAATCAACTAAGTATTGAAATATCAAGAGAGAAATGAAGTATGAGAAAATGACTAAGTATCATGAATTGGTCGAATGGACTAGTCGTGGTGACAATCAAGTGAATCGGGCGAGTGGCTTATACCCATGGTTAACGTTTGAAAAAGTTTCAAGTATGGCGTGAAATGAGGATGGCAGAACATGGTAGTGCATTTTGGAAATGACAGAGATTTAGACTTAAATGAGAATATGTGACGAACCTATGAGAAACTCAAAAAGAATTTAAGTATGGGTGTAAAATGGATACGATGAAGTACAACGCTGCATTTTGGAGGAGGCAAAAGTTTGTAACAAGAATGAAATTGACTCATGAACCTGCAACAAAGCGAAAAAATTAGAAGTGTTAAAATATACAAAAGAGGATTTTTGAAAGACTTAACACATTTATGGGTCAACAGTCCACTATGTTGTCAATTTTCTTAATGTACCCACTAGTATAATAGAATGACTCATATACTACGTACCCCTCTACCATAGATCCTTCTAGTTTTCCTTTTGTCGAACAAACCCCTTCAATTTTTTTGTGTACCTCTCTAAGAAGAACATCCAACGACATGAGAGCACCCCAACTAATTCAAGCTCATCAGGTAGGTGAATTAGAAGATGGAATTTCAAGTCCATAAAACTCGTGAGTAGTTCCTTCTCAAACATACAAACAATCTTAGCTATCTCTCGATGCCACCATGGAACGCTAGCCATATGCATATCCCTTGATGTGATCCAACGTACAAATGCAGATAAATTTGATATGGCATGTCGCAGGTCCTGGGGGAAGTCATGGTTCACACAGCCATGACGAGCAAAGGATAATGACATTACAAAATAGACACACAGATCATTAATTTCCATAAAATTGTGAGTTCATAACATATTTTGAGTGACATCAGTATAGAAGAAGAATCATGTATTCAACATACATACCCTTAGAAGGTTCAGACTGTCATGTGATTTGAACCCCGAAAAATTCCCTTCTACAATTAAGCAACGTCGTAGAGTTGACCCATATAAATAAGGTGTCTTCACACCCAATATAACATCCTTCACTGTGATTAGATCGTCTTTCTTCAAAATCCATGGGACATCACCTTCTTTAAAAGACTAAGAGGGACCAACCTCTCCTCTAGTTTCGTTTATGAGACAATGTCTCTTTTTAGTATTTGAATCAATAAAATATCTCATGGCAGCCAATGTGTCACTTTTATTCCATGATATGTGCCTCCATAAAGAAGATGAAACATTTTTTAATATATCCATGGGATCTAGTAAGTGACCAATCTTAAGATGCTCCTTGATTCATGATCTTTTCATCGATGACTTATTAAAAGAATTACATTAAAGAGTGTAAATGAAAGCTTATGTGCAACATCATTAAAGAGGACATACATATGGAGGAAAGAGGAGAAGAATAACAAGAACACAAGACATGATAACGAAGTTCATCCCAAGAATGGACTACATCTTTGGGCCCACTTTGAAGTGGAGAGGCTTTATATTATCTGAACAATTAAAATTGGCATAAATACATCATTATACCTCAACTCTGAAAAATTGCCTTCTAATATGTTGCCCAGATGCAAAAATGGACATCACCGATGGACAAGTGGTGAGAAAACGTGTAGAAACAACTGTCAAATCGTCCAAATCTGACACTACTCATCCTAGGCCCTCTTGGGCTCTTCACCTCGATTTGTGTGCCACCAGCCTGCAATTAATACTCATGTACCTGCATAAAATTCCATGTTTGAATGGTATGAGTGCGGACCCCCAGCCCTAGAAAAAGGCTGAGTTTAAATGATAAACTTGGGCAGATTTTACCAAGCCCGTGGCTTGGTTTGTTGGGAACAATGTTTAATATTAGTGTTTGTTATTGGGGAGACCCAGTGTCAAACCCACAGGCTCCGCATTTAAGCTTTTGTTACAATGTATACATATACATGGTTTATCAAACCATATATTATTTGCAACGAATCCATTGCATTAACTATATCCGCTAGTATTAAAACAACCTCTCACCAATAGTGTGATTTGGACCCATGCATAAAGACGTTGGATAAGACCGTCGGTACAGATGGTACGTGGCTGAATTTTTACTGATGCCGCCGAATTTTGTGGGGATGCGCCAAATTATATGGAACAATGTCACTGTGATGTGAGAGCTTCCAGTATACGGGCCGCCAAACGGATCTAGTGTCGGACGACCCGACGACCAATATATATATATATTTGTTTTGTCGTTACCCATCCCTCATAGGGCATTTTTGGGGTGCCACGTGGGGCCCTGTCATTGACCACTGTCATCCAATCATCTACCATGTCACCTGCCCAATGGCATGCCGTTCGACTGCTATGTGGTGACTCTTGGGTAGTGCCACATGGTGCTTGCCGATTAGCCCAAGTGGCCACCAAAAATGCCGAATCTATATGCCACGTGTCGACTCCTGGGGGTGTTTACATCATCCTGTTGATGTCAACATGACGTCACCCTGGTCCATGGAATACTAACATCACTTGTATGGATGATGACGTCATCCTTTAACTTTGTTTGACCAAAAATTTGACTGGCCATAACTTCTTTGTTCGAATTTTGTTTGACTAATTGTTTACGCCGATAGAAAGCTCTCGACGAGCTCTTCGACTTGGTGCTATTTTTGTTGAGATTTGAGGACTTTGAATTTTTTCCCTTTTAGATCCTCTTGGATAATTTCTGCCCACTAAGAAGCTTTTGGGCCTCCAAAATCCTCATCAGTCAATAGGTAGGTGAGGGAATTTCTCCCTCACTCTCTCTTTCTCGATCCAATGTTGGCCCTTGACCAAGTTTTGGGAGATTCTTGGTCATATGACCTATTTTGGGACTTCGACAACCTGTCGAAGGAGGAGCGCAAGATGAAGCGAAGATCACGGGATCTCGGCCCACTTTTGGGTCCGTATTGGGTTTTTGGGAATATGTAACAGGATTGGGATGTCGACCCATGGGTTTTACCCATGCTTAGGCCTATTTTGTAATACATAACTAGATATCTAGGTAATGTAAAAGATATATGTGGTATATTGGCATCTATGTGATGTATGCTAAGTGCAAGTAAGGTTTGCAAGTGCTTTGTGCCTGTGTGAGACTTGCAAGGCTAAGTGCAAGTCGTGGTAAGAAGTTGTAGAAGGCTTTGTGATGTAACGCAAGGAAGAAGGATCTAGCGAGCTGCACCGATCTTCTATCCTGTGCAGAGTAAGGGTTTTGAGGCTCTGTGCTTGTAACCTATTGAAGGCGCTAATAAAGAAGAAGAGTTGGTGGACATAGCCCCAGGGTGGGGGTGAACCACGTAACTACTGTGTTGTTCTGCTTTGTGCCTTGTCTTGATGCATTGATGTGTTATATTCTAAGTTCTTTGAGATGATTAGATAGATCTGCTTATGCTTAGTGCTAATAATGTGAAGAATATTAGATCTGATATACATGAATATGCTCAGTGCTTGATCTACTAGATTTGATCTATCTTACATATGTTAAGTGCTTGAATACGTTAGATCGTTGTGAATGCTGCAAAGCTCTGTTTTATCAGCGAAGTAGTTATTGATTGCATATTGATGGATTGATGGTGCCAAGTGCTATATTAAGTCTTAGAATCATAGATCTGTGTCCCAGCTAAGGTTGCAAACACTTGAGTCTTGCAACAACCCCTGCCTCTACCTCAGGTGAGACTTCATCTGCTTCGCAGGTGTTGCCGAAAGGGCCGATATTTAGGGTTTTATTGGTGCACTATTGTAGCATTGAACCCTGGGTCTGCCCTTGTGCCAACATCCACTGTGATTTACTTGGATGTGTTCCCTTCAGAACCACTTGAAAATATTATACATGACCCCTACATGAAGTCCTTGTCCTTCTTTCTAGGATGATATCTTCCGTCAACTCGTCCAAGTATTCAGGAGCAAACTAGTCCACTGAAGGTACTAAAACACTCTCCTCCCAATCCATGATCATTGGAGGCTCATAAATTTTCATGTTTACAACCAAGTATATTTGCATATTCGGTGGTATATCTTGAAAGGCATTGGTGCCAATTATCTCCAAGATGGTGAAGAGTGCATGCTGTATACACTGTATCTGATCATCTCACAACTTGGGATGTTTGTTGTGGTAACCTTGAAGCAATTGAACCATTGTTCTTCTTGCAACGTCTATCTGATCGTCAGTCTCTGGACGAAAAGTAGTCCTCCTCTACAACTTGGTGTCCATCATTTTCCACATAAACTTCCTCGGGAATTGAATGTCTTGATCCGAAATAATGACTGTGGGCAGTCCAAAGTGGACCCATACATGTTGAAAGAAGATACGAGTAGTTTCCTCAGCAATGATATGTTTTTTACATGGAATCAAGACACATGTCTTTCTAAACCTATCCACTACTACATACAAGTAGTCATGACCCATTTTTGACATAGACAACCTCCCTACAAAATCCAAGGATGAGAAGGAACATGGAGTGGTGTGTACAAACCCAATTTTCTATCAGTGGGATTAAAAATGGACAACACACACCCCTTTACATTCATGGTTACAATTACATTCATTCAAGGAAAACATAACCTCAACAAATACATTACGATCCACTCTACCCCAAAATTCCCAAATACAAGAGAAGTGTAAGCTTCTCCAATTACATGCATTTTCACAATGGTAGGAATACAAGGTTTACCCAAATGGTAGAATAGTTTGTCTTGCAACACAAATATTTTCACCTGCAATCCATGGATTAGCCTTTTAAATACATCTTTGAAGACTTATTCAATAGCATATTTTTCAACGTAGCTAACATGAACATTCTTCAAAACAACAGATGCAAAACTAGGAGGTTTAAAAAGTATATATGCTCTCATGGAAACTACATTGGTACTGGTTGCAACCTTTAATGGTTGTTGAAGGTCCATTAGAGAGAGTATTGGTGTGGGGTTGATCTTTTCTCCCAAAGTGTCGAAGGCCCTTTTCTATCTGCCTCCCCACTAAAAGATCTGTCTCATCTCAAGCATTTATTTTTTATGTAAAGGATTAAGAGCATCGAGAGAATTAAACTTATCATGTTCTTTGGTTTTTACAATTGTAAGCACAAGGTTCTTACAAGTATGTATAACTCTCTTCATTTTACCTACACTAATAAGTGATGGGTTAGCTTCCATGCTGTGAGGTCTAACAATATACTCCACTCCATATTTTGTGAGATGGTATTTGTTCTCTTTCCAGAAGAAGATAACCTTTTTGTCATAAAGATAAGGACTCCCTAATACAATACCACATATATCCAAAGGAACCACATCCAAATAAACCTCATCTATTGGCTTAGAAGGAATAACAAACCTCAATCTACACTGACTGGCAACCTGAAGTTTTGCATTGTCATGCACCCAACCAAGAGGGTAAGGTTTATGGTAAGGTGTTGTGGTTAATCCCAATTTCTTTACAATCTCTTCAGATATCAAGTTAACCTGTGAACCCGGATCAAACATAGTTTCCACTTTTGTGTGTTTGGTCACTACTCTTATGTGGAATGATTCACGTATTCTTTCATCATTTAAAAGAGATGGAATTTTAGAACTTGAACTAGCATGCAAGGAAACTTTACCTTGTAATCCAACGACTGCGATCTTCTCTTCATCGCTTGAATCAGAACCAAGGTCTTTGTTGAGCTCCCATTTTGTCACTCACCATACACCTCTTTGGCCATTTATCCCCTACCTAGGCATTGAAATCCAACTTATTGCCTCCTGTTACTACCTTTTTGCTTGCCTAAAGATCCTGATTGTAACATGAGGTAAACGTTGTTTATTTCGATATTTTTTGAATTTCTTGATAAATTAATTAGGATCTTTTAGCTATAGTTTACCAATGTTAAAAATACACTTACCTTTTCAATGTAACAACTATTCTCACACTATTCCTGGCCTTTCAGTACCTGCGCAGTCATTCCGATACCCGATATTGTGGCTTCTCCTAGTTGCGCGCGCCCAGGATAGAGTTAGCGACATGGGTATTGCTCTTATGGTTAATGTGATGGGTGTTGACCGTTTCCCCTGCGCCCAACATTCTTCTCTTACACGAAATCTCAATCCATGAGCAAAATTTCCAGCGCAACACCAGATCGGGGTTTGAACTCAGCACAGGAACAATATCTAAGATGGTTAGAACGATTTCCTAGGATAGAGGAAATGACGGTTAGCAAGATCTTATAGTTTTGTTAAGTCATTTTTGGCCCCTGAGTTCACGAGAATAGGGGAAAGCAATGTAATCTAATATACTCAGAACTTGATATATATAGAGGGATTCACTCTGTGTAAAAACTGATCTATACATACCCTTTGCTGAATATAATAAAATACTGTGTTACTCATCTCTTGTTCTTTATATGGTGATGGATATACTGTGAGTAAATTAGGGATTTATGTTTGATATTAATTAGAGTTTTGATTTATTCCTGTTTATAGCCTGGTGAGTTACTGAATCGCTTTTGCTCACTACTTGGGAAGGCATGGGCCCACCTCCCCTGGTAAGTTGAGTTATTTGTATACTACTTGTTCTCTACTTTGCTATAGCTGTGTTTCTGAATGGATTGGTGTGGAGAGATATTTAGATCATAGGTTTTACTTGAGTTTTGTGTGTTCTTTACCCATTGGGCATTTCTCATAAGTTGTAAATCAAACTGCCCTTAGTACAATGGAAAAGTCTTCATATGGACAGATAGACTGTGAATGAATGATTACATGTTTGCATTTCACCAAAGCACATCTCTTTTTCTATAGAATGTTGAGGGTTGCATGCGTTCCAATATTTATTGGCAGTTTACTTAATCATGCATATCTAATCTAAATGCTTCACACATTTGATGAATAAGCTAAGTGCTCACCTGATCCACTGGATAAACTGGACTAAGATCTTGAACTCATCTACTGTGTGTGCGACAACCTGGAGTTATAATGAGATATATAAATGATTGACTCTGGATTAATGAAGACTGGTTTATTGGGTAAATTCTAAAGATATGGAATGAGATGTATGATCACACCGAAACTTCCATAACTTCCATCTACATAAGAGAAAATACTTCATTGCTTATCCTAAGATAAGAAGAATTAATATTAAGTATAGACAGAAGTTTTGTGATGACCTGGTCACATATTAATAAGCTTTAAATACTCTTTAACTGTTGAAAGAATGGATTGTATCTATAGAGGAATTAGTTACTATATTTGGACTCTGTGGTATTAAGGGAATACGTTATTAATGGGATTATGTCTTTGGGGATTTGAGTTATTTGCTTGTTGAGTGTGGTGTGACCTCTAGAGGCATTGTAACAACAGAGAGATGACATTTCAGGGGACAAGAGCTTAGTTTAATAGAAGTTCATGTTGTGTGCTTACATTCGAGTTTAGCTTTAATAGAGTGCAAACTGTGTGTTCACATTCCTTGTCGATAGTTGTAAGTTTTTACAGAGTATTGTTATTTTTTTGCTTCGCCCACTAATTGAAGTGTCAATCTTTGTGGCAAGACTCTTTCAGAGTCATTCCCATGCTTATCGAGTTGTTGTGTGTGGGTAAGAATGCAGTAGCACCTTGTAGTCTGTCATGCTTGTTGTGAAGTAACCCTCTTATGTTAAGAATAGGATTAGTCATTAATAATTACTCTCAAGCTGATTAGTCTCATTCTAGGTTAGTAACATGATTACATGGAGACTTGAATGGATCCATATGGTTGATTGATATAGGCATCTGCTTGGGTAATTGCTATTTTGTTTTCATTTTGTTTCTCATTGATAAATAGATGATTGCTTTTTATGCATAGAATAGAGTTTAAGGAGTTGGTTTCTTAGCTTGGTTATTGAGTATTAGTATGGAGTAATGGTTGCTTTGTTTGAATTCATGCATGATTAGTAGGTTACCTGGTTCTCTTGCTCCTTGAAAGACAAGTTAGGATATACTTATGTCATTTGCATGCACATACTGTGTTTGCAGTTCATCATTCTACGAACCTAGTTGACATTTATGTGGGACTCTATTACAACAATTAAATAGCCCAACATTTTGGCGTTGTTGTCGGGGAACTGCTAAAAGGTAAACGGTAAGAAGTTAGTTTTTCTTTACAGTTCGATTGTTTTCTTTGAGTGTCCTTTGCTTTTTCCAGATCGATGGCAGAAAGACAGTAAGATGGAAGGTAAGAACCTATGTTACCACTAATGTGAGTCCTTCCAAACCCTATCTGGCATATGGTTAACTCATGGTTAGGCCTAGGGATAACAAGGGTAGATTTTAAAAAATTGATATTCTAGAAAATTTATTTGGTAGCAACAAAACGCCTCCTATTAACCCGACAGAAAGATTCGCAGGAAGCTCACAAAGGGAGGGTTCTACATCAAGGGTAGACACCCCGCAATTTGAACAAACAGTGGAAAAGGTCCAGGGAAAAGAGGGAGAGTCCGAGGATTAACCAGTTGAAGACCCACAGGTTGGTAGGCCAGTTTCTAACATCGATCCGATATTAGAGCAGATTGTCAACCAAGAGCATATATATCAACTGCTTAAGATCCCCCACAACGTGGTCATTTCACAAGTGGAAACTTCTGTGGTGGGAGGAAATCCAGGATTGCAAGTAGGAGACAACTTTACCCTTCATCAAAATCCAGTAGCTGAGCCACCACTATCACCAAGCCTGGAGGAATTTAGTATATTTGGCCACATGGCAGATGAAGAATAAAGAAATCGGGAACCAGAAGGAGTGACCACTTTCAGATTCCCCATACTTGATTTAATTCCAAATGTAAACATGAAAAATATCCCCCCTTCAGTCCTTCCAAATTTCAGAGGTATGGTTACAAAGGATCCATATGCTTTTCTCTTTGATTTTGACATTCTCCGTAGAAGCTATAATTATGTTGATGATGCACAAAAATTAAAATTGTTTCCAACAACCTTAAAAGGCTCCGCTCTAAGATGGTTCATGGGACTTGAAGATTATTCTATCCGATCTTGGGAAGACATGAAAATTACTTTCCTTAAAAAATATCAAGACTATTGTAGGACCAGAGACTCCCGCAATGACATCTTTAAGATGCAACAATCATAGGAGGAGAGTCTTGAAGACTACGTAGAAAGGTTTCTCTATAATCTTCAGAAAGCCAAACATAGTACTTTAAATAACGATACCATCATGACTATCTTCCTTAAAGGGATACAAGAAGAATACATTGATGTGCTAAATCTGATGGGTGCAGGTGATATCTGTCAATTGCCATTTGCTTCCATCTGTGATTTATGCAGGAGATATTCTAGGAGTCGAGCAAAATCTAGTAAGGGAATAAGAGATGTTTTTTCCAAAAGTAACAAAATCTGCTGCACGAGGTGGAGTATCAAGGATAGAATTAGGAAATTTATTGGAAAATTTTAAAACATAAATTCTTAGTACTCTTAGTTCTCAACTAGATATGTTTCAAGTTAAGAAAAATCAAGAAGAAGAAAAGGCTGCTGTGTATATTTTTTGTCCCTGTTGTCAAAAGAAGCATCCATTTAAAGAATTCCCATTGGATAATGTGCAGGTTTGCGCAATATGTGCGAGAGATCATGAGACGGATAATTGCCCCTTGCTACCCGGACTTAAAGCTATATATAAAGAAAATAGGGAGGTGGCAAAAGCTTCTTTTCAAGCTGCACTAAAGAAACCATGGCATCCAAGAGCCCAAGGTATGTCCCAATATCCTTTTTCATCATCTTTTGCACCCTATAATGCTTATCAACAACAATGGAACACTCAAATGCCATGGAAAAACACTTGGCCACGACAACAAACTCAAACTCAGCCTTCGAAACAAAATTGGAGAGGTAACCCTCACGAGATTATGCCTCAACAACAGTTCCCAATGCCTTATCCTAACTACTCACAATACCCCCCACCCATGCCATCATTGTATCCGACTACCCAAACAAAAGTCCTAGAATTACCACAGCTGGTTGCAAACCAAAACCCTCCCAAACCATCGCAAATGACTGCATAGCCGGTACCAAATCCAAACAATAGAGTTGCACAACCCGCCTTTAATGCTGAAATGCAGCCCTTCCCGACTTACCTGATCACTCCTATGCCCCTTCAAAATATACATCTGAGATCAGGGAAAGTCATGAAACCAAGAGATTCCACGGTTGTCATCGAGGAAGAAGAAGAAACTCCTGAACAACCAACAAATGATAACCAACCCAGAAACATAGTTACTCGTTCCACTCAGTGTTATGAGGAAAATCTCTCTATGGCTAGGGTAAACCACAACAGACGGAAATGTCTGCAGAAATCAACTCTCTTCTCAAGTATGCTATGTAAACAAATATACTAGCAAGCATATTTGTTTATGGTGATAATAAATGATGTTAGCACATTCATTAATAAACCAACAACCAAGAAAAGCAAGCATATGGTGATAATAAAGGATGTTAGCACATTCAATAGCATACTCCATTAATAAACATGACAAATACGCCCATGGAATAATAATTCAAATATTTGCAAGATATGAATTGGACAGGAAAAGAGTATTTATATTAATATATGATCAACAAAAGTGAAAATGTTACAGACTTCTGTGTCGACACGGTTTGAAACCGAGAAACTAAGTTCCTTCCAGCTGGGCCTCCACCACTTCAATCCTCCACCAAAGGAAAGCTCATAAAAGAGAAAGAATGAGGTTCTCAATCAACAAGGGAAGAGCTTTGGGGCTGAACACTGTGTTCAGACTTAAAGGACAAAGGGATGCAGACTCAATATGAAGTAAGTAATTTCTCCAGAGTAACTTTGCTCTCAAAGTTGAATTCTTTCTCCCTTTTTCCATAGCTTGGAGTTGGCCCATTTATAGCCTTCAGATGGAACTAAAGGGCCGAGTCAGAATGTTTCCAGTATATGGAAGCCCAAGGATCATAGATCTCCTATCGTGACATGGAAACCCAACACCAAATTTCATTTTTGGGCACAAATCTCGATGTACGCGGGCTGTAGTGGTGTAGCCTGTGTATACGCATGTTGTATGGTAGGCAAGGTGCATACATGTGGAAAAATATGTATTTTTAGCTCTAAGGTTTACAAACATGTATGATAAGTTTGCATACGGAAATAGAAAAAGGCTTTCTGTGCAAGATTGCATAGGGTGAGGTAAATCTTGCTATAACACTCAGACATAGACATCTACTACTCCTACAGAGCAACCACAAGCACATAAACTTCCACCTTATCTATAAAGGCTAGCCATAGAAAAGCCAACAGTCCTCCCTGAATTTGACTTGGAAGCTGAGCTATAGAATGTTTGTGTCAAAATACCCCTATTGCAAGCTATAAAGGATATTCCCATTTACACAAAAACTATCAGGGATTTAAGAATTAAGAAACCTGGAAGGAAATGAAAATAACCCCCCACTATCCACATAGCAGGTCAACTGGTCAAGCTAATGTCTGAGAAACCATTGGTGAAAAAGTATGGAGACCCCAGAAACCCCATAGTCACCATTTCCATCAATGACGTTCCCCTAGGAAATACTTTGATTGATTTGGGAGCTACAATAAATATCATGACCGTTTTGACCATGGAAACATTACAATCGGATACTTCTAGCCCACACCCACGGTGCTCGAACTTGCCGATAGATCTAGGATCAAGGCTGTTGGGGTTCTCGATGATATATTGGTAACTCTAAAATCTCAAGAGTATCCTGTAGATTTTCTAGTTATCCAACCTAAAACAAACATGGTAGGCCACCTTGTGATCCTTGGGAGACCATGGTTGGCCATAACTGATGCTTTCATTGGATGTAGGTAAGGGGAGATGACCATATCAAATGGTCTAGCTATGAAGAAAATCACTTTATATCCATATGCCAAAGCAACACTACAAGAGTCTTGGCAGGTGTTCGAATCTTGTGAAAATACATAAATTGAACCTCCTGAAGACAAGGAAATAGAGTCTTCCGAAGATGCAAAAATTGAATCTCTGAAAATAGTGGAAATTAGAGGTCATAGAAAAATATAAATTTTACAACCCCTTGTAACCCTCGAACAAGTAGGGGCATTGAAAAGTCAATCAGAAGACGATTTTCTGAACTTGTTTATTTCTGCTGTGGATTGTACTTAGTTTCCGGAAGTACCTCAGACGTATAATCATATTTTTCACGAAGATTTTCAGGAAAATTTTGATCCAACATGAACTACATCTTTCCTTGTGTCAGCCATCAAAGAGACCACTGATCCCTATTGCATAACTGTTGAAATCAGCCCAGGAAAAACTTTGAATATCAATGCTGACCTTGATTCTGAGCATCAGAAATAATTAATGAGCCTATTGCAAAATCACTCTGGTGCATTTGCCTGGGACTATAAAGACATGCCTGACATTCACCTAGACATATGTACACATCATATTTACCTTCAAGAAAATGCCAGATCTGTTAGGCAACCACATCGTCGTATGAATCTTGCCATAAAGGATATAGTGAAAGAAGAATTACAGAAGCTGCTAGATGTTAACTTTATATATCCTATATCTGATAGAAAGTGGGTTTCTCCACTTGTAGTTGTGCCTAAAAAGGAAAGCAAGTGGAGAATATGTGTTGACTATCGCGAGCTTAATAAATCAACACTGAAAGATTATTTTCCACTGCCTTTCATTGATCAGGTACTAGATACTTTAGCAGGTAAAAAGTACTTTTCCTTTTTGGATGGTTTTAGTGGATACAATCAAATTCAGATTGCACCAGAGGATCAAGAGAAAACCACTTTTACATGCCCTTGGGGGACATTTTCTATAGAGTTTTTTCGTTTGGGCCATGCAATGCCCCTGCCACCTTTCAAAGAGCGGTATTGGGGATTTTTGCTGACTTGATTCATGAGTGTGTTGAGATCTATATGGATGATTTTTTGTCTATGGTGACTCTTTTTCCAAAGCACTTCATAACCTGGAAAAAAGTATTGATTAGGTGTAGGGAATCTAATGTTTCCTCGAGTCATAAAAAATGTAAAATGATGTCACAACAGAGCATTGTTCTTGGACATCATGTTTCTTCTTCAGGAATCAAAGTGGACCCAACAAAGATTAAGGTCATCATGGACTTTCTTGCACCCCATTCACCAAAAGAGGTAAGAAGTTTTTTGGGTCATGCTAGCTACTATAGAAGATTTATTGCAAATTTTACAAAGATAGTTGCACCTATATACAAATTGTTAGCTAAAGATACTAACTTTTTGTGGGATGCTCAGTGTCAAGTTGCTTTTGAAATCTTGAAGGAAAAGCTGTCCACAACACCAGTTCCGAGGGGACGAGATTGGATCCTTCCGTTCCATATTTGTACTGATGCTTCAGACACTGCTCTTGGGGTTGTCCTAGGTCATAAACATGATCATTTATCTTATGCCATCTACTATAGTAGTAAAAAATTATCACCAGCCGAGTTCAACTACACTGTCACAGAAAAAGAATTCCTAAATGTCGTGCATGCTATTAATAAATTTAGACATTATATCACAGGCTATGAAACTTTTATTCACATCAACCATTATTCCATTAAGTTTCTAATGAATAAACTCATTACAAATGGTAGGATCACTAGGTGGCTGCTATTGCTGTAGGAATTTAATATTACCATAGTAGATAGGCCCGATAAAGAAAACTTGGTTGCAAATTTTCTCTCTTGAATCCATAATAATGATGAAAATACTCTTGTTGATGATAGTTTTCCCGACGAACATTTGTTTGTTGTTTCCACTAACATTCTATGGTTTGTAGACATAGCCAATTATTTGGCCATAGGAAATTTGCCTCAACATCTCTGCCCAAGAGAAAGGCAACAAATTGTCAAGAACAATGCAACTTATTCATGGATCGGGGGGGATCTTTTTCGTACCGGGCCTGACATGATTATCATAAGATGCATATGAGAAGATGAAACATATGATATCCTGAGAGCCTGCCATGATAGCCCCGTGGAGGACATTTCACAGATAAAAGGACTGCTTACAAGGTGCTTCATCAGGGGTATTATTGGCCAACGTTGTTCAAAGACGCTAGAAAGTATGTGAGGAGTTGTGATAACTTCCAAAGAATGGGTAAGCCAGTGCAAGTAGACGATATGCCCTTACAAATACAAGTGATATTTGAACCTTTCGAAAGATGAGCCTTGGATTTTGTGGGGCCAATCTCTCCTTCATCACAGAAAAAAAGGTACATTTTAGTTTGCATTGATTATCTAACTAAGTGGGTAGAAGCAAAATCCCTTCGTTCTGCTAGTGAAGAGTCAATTATAGATTTTCTTTACGAAGACATTTTTAATCTCTTTGGCATTCCAAGAGAAATTGTGACAGATAATGGGACACAATTTACATCTAAATTGATGCAAGCGCTTACTCAACAGTACTAGATAAAGCACTATAAATCTTCTCCATATCACCCGCAAGAAAATGGGCAGGTGGAGTCTACAAACAAGGTATTAGAAGCAATCCTAACTAAGACAGTCCAATATCATCACAAAGACTGGGCATACATGCTTTTGGAAGCGTCATGGGCCTACATAACCACAAGGAGAAATACCACAAGCTTTACTCCATATGAGCTAGTGTATAAAAAACATGTTCTTCTACCTATTGAGATTCAAGTGAAAACCTTTAGGACAACTGCACAACTGGGCATAGATCTATCAGAGGTACAAAAACAAAGAATATCCCAACTCAATGAGTTGGATGAATTTAGGCAAGATGCAGTCCAACACACTGTTTTGGTATAGGAACGGAGAGCTCGATGACATGATAAATTCATCAAGAAGAATTTTTTCAAGCCTGGTGACTGGGCCCTCCTTTTTTATTATGGGTTTAAGAATTTCAGGGGAAAAATTACTACAAGAAGGTTGGGGCCTTACGAGATCGAGACTGTCTTCAACAATGGATCAGTCAGGATAACAACAATTGATGACCAACAACATTCTTTTGTGGTCAATGGCCATCGACTGAGGTTCTATCATCGACCGACGTCCAAGGATAACTTTGTACGAGATATTTTGCAACAGTCTGAAATGGAGGTAGTGGGTAGGGGTTCTCCTCTTCCTCTTCCACCTCTGACTAAATCTTTTCATTCAACTTTCTAAATGTATGTACATAAGAAAAATAAATAAATNCAGTTTATTGGCGTGGTTAGATAAGGGCCTGTCTGAAAACCAGCTTGTTGGCAGATGAGCCCAAAATAAAATTCCTTGTCCACAATTGTCAGGCCTTACTATATGTTCTTCAAATCATTTTGTTTGTTCTCACGTCAGATGATGAGGGGTGCATTAAGACTCTCCTTCTGACAACTTTTCCTCCATTGACATAAACACATCATGTGGGGGATAAAGTCAGAGATTTGAATGGTACCTAGGGACTTGCATACATTAATGGCAAGTTCCCTCGCTGACAACAATGGGGATTCATTAATGCCTCCTGTTTGTCATATCTTGCAGGAAATTTGACATCAACACATTAATTCATGCCCATCAAGTTGTACCAGTGGAACCTTGACTCTCATCATCATCGAAGGTGAGAAGTTTTGCATTGGTTAACAATTTTCATTAATGACTGGTAATCCAGTGACTTCCACCCATGTTCGACGACAATACATCTTTCACATGGATGGATTTGTTCCAGAAGTTCAGGTCGTGGTGAAGATAGTATAGTTATGATTTGGATGACAGTTTGTGACAGTCGGTATGAATAAAAAGGAAGTTGGTTACAAAGCAGCTGCAACAATTCAGATGGTCTCAAAAAGAGGAGGTTGTCTGCCTTCTTAGTAGGTTTTTTACAAAAGGTGAGACTTGCTTCTCGATACATAGATTGGGACATGGTATGAATCCCACTATCCATCCCCCTGTTTCTTTACTTCTGTTGCAGTTATTTCCATCATCATCACAATTACAGTTTGGCATCAACAATTGTATTCTCTGCTTAGTTTTTTATTTCAGATTTCAGTATTTCCAATAAGTTCATAATCCCTTAAGTTTCAAATATTTTATGAACCAGTTTTGAGTTAAATTAGTATAAGATACCTTTTCAACACTATATTTGTAAATCATAGGGCGAAGTAATGGCATGATTAAGAGCACTAGTAAAAAATGGTGCTCGACAACATTCCCACACCTATACAGGAATGACAATACTGGTACTGGAATACTATGAGCATATTTTAAAGAGACTCTTGCATGAGGCAGAGTATGATTTCCTCCTTCAGTCTTAAGCATCAACAACATGAACGTGGCACTAGTACCAACACCATCATCATTGCTTCCGATATCTACAAGAATTTTGCATCTACAATTAAAATGGGTAATGAATTTTTGAGGTAAGATTGCTTTAAGATTCTATTTAGTTTGTTAGGAACAAAGGATATCGTTTTAACAACTTCTCATGTTAATCCAACCCATCCTCATTACTTAGCCTTCAAATTTTGGGACATTCACGTATTATGCGGTCACCAAAACCATAATTCATATGTGCAATACGATGATTGGCCATTGCTATATTCCTGTCGTGCGAACTATACCCCTATTCGCCCACATCATCCAAGATTTTACCCACTCATATGTATTATCCCTATTCCACGGGTGATGAATTCATGCAACCAACTTACATGTATCCAAAATTCCACTTTCCCCACAAACTTTAGTAATTGATCTTCTTGTAAGGGAAATCGAGAACGTTGGAATGATTCCCGTTACATTGCATAAGTTTGAATTATCATTCCCGTACCGAGTCACCTCACCATCATTACCATGAATAGGATTCATATCACCCTATCACAAAGATAAATGGTGCACCACAACGTTTTCAGATGCAGCTACAATCATTTCCTTGATCACTATCGTTCTATAGCCAGTCTATGCTAAAATTGACACCTTGCTAGCAATTATCTGCATTCACGAGACCACACCCTCTTCCTTACTCTGAGTATCTTTATCTGCCTCGTCCCTTTGAGTATTCCTCAATTCAGCTTCAGTGAAACCCTCATCCAAACCTATATTTCAACATGGTGGTAGATTGCCACAAACCCGTCTCTTGGCGAGCGCTCAAAGCTATACCTGAGTATCATAAATGCAAGAAATTGTTTAAGGAAGTAGGCTGTCATCTCTTTTTTGCCAAGTTTCGTGGGTTTAATGATCAGGTTGCTCTTCAGTTCGCGCAGAGCTTCGATGGATGATTGTCTAGGGTCGTGGATTTGGAAGTAGAGGTTACCGAGGAAACCATAGCCAATGTCACAGGCCTCCCCAGAACCAGCGAATATTGGTTCAAGAAATTGATGCTTGGCACATAAATTTGCAACCGGTTTCTGAAGGTGCAATACCAAAACACGAGCTGGGAAAAGGGAGTTCCAAGGGCATACATCATGGACGAATGGCAAGCACCATTGGGGATTTTACAAAGGTACTTAACCTGTGAGGGAAGGTATGCCCTCATATATCAGTATCATGTCCGAATTCTGCTTCATTTTGAATCAAAGGAACTGATAAATTTCCCGTACTATCTGTACAAAAGTTTTGAAAAAATGGCTAAGATGGTAAAGAGGAATAGTCAAAACCCTCAAAGTAGCCTCTACCATAATGGGTTAGTTAAACTGTTTGTGGAAGCTAAGCTCTACAAAAGAAACAAAACTTGAGATTAGTTCCTGCGCGAGAATGCATTTATAGACCAGATCCCTGCGGTAGTGGAAGAGGGGTCGAGCACTTTGGGAAAACAACAGAGAAGGGAAACGATCCCTATGGCAATGGAAGAGGGGTCGAGCGACTTGGGAAAGAGACAGAAGAAAGAAAAGGTACCTGTGTTATTGGAAAAGAAATCAAACAATACGAGTGAACAACAGGGAAAGAAAACAATACCCGTGGTGGTGGAAGAAGGACCGAGAGAAGTGGATAAGCGACAGAAAAAGGGAAGAGCCAGGAATGACAAATCATAGAAGAAGACTATGATGGTTAAGTCACCAATTGAGATTCCTCCAGTTCGTAGGATCACACGTCATATGGTAAAGCAAGCAGCCCCGAAGATTCCTGGGATAGCCCCCATGTACCCACAAGCTGGAACACATGAGGACCCAATCCCTATTGACGGTGATGGTGAGGATACCTTGCCCATTTCGAAGCTCTTAAAATTTTCTAAGCGCCCAAAGCCTGTGGAACAATATCAACCATGTACAAAATTTGCAGACCCTAATGAGCAACAGATAAATGATCCTATTGAGCCATATGAACTAGTAGAGCCACAGACACAATTGTTCACCCCTGCAGGGGAAGAAGGGCGTAATGATGAAATATTGAAGGATATGCATCAAACTGAGAAAGAGAAACAACAGCCTGGAACTCCAAAGAATCCCAACATAATTATTCATGGAACTTCTAAGAAAGGAGTTGAGGATTGTGAGGGTTCAAATGTTCTAATAGATGAATCTGTTAGTGAAAGTCCCCTGGAAAAGAAGCTCAGGAAGAGAAGTAGAAAAGTTAAAAAGTTGGAGCAGGAAGTCATCGAGTTGTCTGTCCTAAAGAGGTGTATTGAAAGAGAAAATCGACAGTTAAAGGGCCATAGTAAGAAGTTTCAGGAAGAGATTGAGAAACTTCAATCTGAAACCAAGAAGATCAACAAGCAGATGCATAAGATACTTCAACCAGAACAACCAAGGAGGAGCGACAGGTTGGAGAAAAATAACTTAGGCCTCAACATCCTGATAAATGTTGCAGGACTCTCTTAGGGTTGAAGAGATTGTGTATCTCAATTTTGAACAGTTTCGGGATATCTTTGCATGATGACATGCAAATAATCAGGTGTGGGGGTAATGTTGAGCTCCCATTTTGTCACTCACCATACCCCTCTTTTGGCATTTATCCCCTACCTGGGCATTGAAATCCAACTTATTGCCTCCTATTACTATCTTTTTTCTTGCCTAAAGATCCTGATTGTAACATGAGGTAAAATTTATTTATTTCAATATTTTCTGAAGATCTTGATAAATTAATGAGGATATTTTATCTATAGTTTACCAATGATAAAAAGACACTTACCTTTTAAATGTAACAGCTGTTCCCACACTATTCCTGGCCTTTCGATACCTGCGCAGGCATTCTGATACCCGAGATTGAGGCTTCTTCGAGTTGCGTGTGCCCAGGATAGAGTTAGCGACATGGGTATTGCTCTTATGGTTAATGTGATGGGTGTTGACCATTTCCCCTGCGCCCAACATTTTTCTATTACTTGAAATCTCAATCCATGAGCAAATCTTCCAGTGCAACACCGGATCGGGGTCTGAACTCAACACATGAAGGATATCTAAGATGCTTAGAACGATTTCCTAAGATAGAGGAAATCGTGGTTAGCAAGATCTTATAGTTTTGTTAAGTCATTTTTGGCCTATGAGTTCACGAGAACAGGGGAAAGCAATGTAATATGATATACTCAGAACTTGATATATATAGAGGGATTCACTCTGTGTGAAAACTAATATGTACATACCCTTTGCTGAATATAATAAAAGATTGTGTTACTCATCTCTTGTTCTTTATATGGTGATGGATATACTGTGAGTAAACGATCCAGGGGATCAAATTTTGCTCAAAAATTCAAAGTGCTCGGAATTGCTTCAAATCGAACGGGAGTGTAGACCTCATTGTCACGAACCCAAAACAACTCGTTTGGGTTCAAACGGACGTCAGATGAGAGAGATATCGCGTTCTGTTCAAAATGACAAATAGGCAAAAAAAAATTGTGCTGACTGTACAGTCCGTACGGATGCTGACGTGGTAGGCCGTACGACACATGGCAGGGCCATATGACACGTGGCAGGTAGTCGTGTGGATAGTTGGCGTATGACGTGGCTTGTTTGCAGCGAATGGGATGGCGACACATGGCTCAATCAATGGCCGCCACGTGTCATCTGGATATTGGTTTAAAAGTTTTGTTGTTGGTCGGATTCGAACCCATGACCTCCGGGCAGGGTAAAGCCTTGGGAAGGGCTGCCCAACCAGTGCGCCCACATGTATTACTTAACATATATATGGGTTTAAATTTATTTGAGTTTGAAATGATGTGAAATGGGGCGCGGACCGGGCTGGGGCTAAGCCCCGACCCATGGTTATATATATATGTCATATGACCATTGCTATGGGCGTTTAAACCTGTGGTTATATCCATGTTATGTGACCATTGTGGTGTGCGCACGGTTAAACCCGCGGTTATATTAATATATATATATATATATATATATATATATGTTATGTGACCATTGTGGGGTGCACGCGTTAAACCCGCGGTTATGTATATGGTTTAAAAAACTTAACCCCTGTTTGTATTGCGCGCGGTCATGTGGTGGCCATGTGCCCACGAACCTTGGCGGTTAGGGGCTAGGCGCGCCCATAACCGTCCTACAGTTCGCACCATTTGTACGGTTGCGCCCGGTGCTGAGTTTTAACACATAAAAGCACGTGGGGGCTAGGTTGAGGCAACAATGGTGCATTTTGGCGATCCAAAGACAACAAGTTTGAAGGGGAACTTCTAGGAAGCCTATCTTCTTCAATTTTTGGCCAAACGAGGTGTCGAAAAAGCCCAGCTAGGGGTTTTTGGACGTTCTGAAGCCATTGGAGCCATCTATTTGGCATTTTGAGCATTGCAAAGCACACATTTGAGCACTTTAAGAAAATAATACAAAAGATCCGTTGGAAGCTGGACCAGGAGATGTAGCCCAAGAGAGGGGTGAACTCCTTTATCATTTGCTGTGTTATGTATTTTCTGTTCACTATTTATTGTTGTTGTTTATATGCATCTTGAATGAGTAATTTCTATAAAATTTGTGTTGCAAAATTGATCCATTTGCATTTTAACACATGAATTAAATCTTGCAAATAATTTCAAGAATACAAGTCTTCTTCATTTTT
>SNQJ01S0022731.1:1111-14606 GCA_010110895.2 Picea sitchensis | reverse complement strand
AACAATCCATCGATCCATTGTTCAAAAGTTACTTAGGGTAAATAGTTTAAGTTCCTTGATATGGTTTGCTCATTGATAGTCTTTGCTTGAGTAGATTAGCCTCCAGATAGACCATTTCCTTAGTTAGACTATACTACCTCTAGCTTTTCTACCTTGGCACATATAGTGCTACAACTCTAAGTTTACTTACCCTGGGTTGACAATTTAATTGAGGGTTTTTAGTGCATATAGAACACCCATCACAATCATTGATAATTAATTATATTATAATGTAATTCATTAGGATTATATTATAATATAATTAATTAAAAACTAATTAAGTAATATGATTTGATTTTGGAGTTAATGTGACGAGATTTAATATAATAATTAACACTAATCCATCCCGAAATGTTGGATTCCAAGGAAAAAGGGGAGTAATCCTTGGTTTAACTGGATCGGTAATTTAGGCCAAGTAAAAACCGAATTTACGGGGTTAATTAATTTTAATGAAGATTAATTATCCCTAAATAAATGATTAGTAAAGAGTGAGATTTTATTATGATAGTGACTAATTAATTTAATAGGAATATAAGAGCTAGCTAAGTGTCAACCTCTGGTTGGGCAAGTCTTTGTATGCTATGATGGTGTGGAGTGTTGGGTGACAGGGAGCCATGTGGGTGCCACAGGGCAGTGAGAGACTCCAGTTGATGAAGGCCTAAAGAACTATAAAAAACCTTAACTTTTGATCCAGAACTTGGACATGGACAAATTTATAGTTGTTGAAGAACCCTCGTTGAATCAAAGACGTTGTAATCCTAATTATAGGGATTTGATATGAATTGAGAAAAGTGAAAAGTTTACACCCCATCCCTCAAAAGGGTACTTAGGGGTCGGGTGTGTGACATTTTATTGATGTAGCCGGATTTTGTGTGGATGCACTGGATTATATGGAACATGGTCGCTATGATGTGAGGGCTGCTGGTATATGGGCCGACAACCAATATATATATATTTGTTTTGTCGTTACCCAACCCTCATCGAGCATTTTCGAGGTACCACGCGGTGCCCTATGATTGGGCCACATGGCACCCTGTCATTGACCACTGTCATCTAGTCAGCTGTCGTGTCAGCTGCCTAGTGGCATGCTATCCGATTGCCACGTGGTGACTCCTGGGGTAGTGCACGTGGCATCATATGGGGGTGCCACATGGCAGGTCCTGGGTAGTTCCACGTGGCACTTACCGATTGACCTAAGTGGCCACCAAAAATGTTGAATCTGCATTCCATGTGTCGACACCTGGGGTGCCACATCAGCATGATGTCATGCTGACATCACCTTGGTCCATGTACTACTGACGTCACCTGTACGGATGATGACATCATCCTTTGACTTTGAGTGGGTTGACCAAAACTTTGACTGGCCATAACTTCTTCATTTAGACTCCGTTTGACGAACCATTTATGCCGATGGAAATATGTCGACGAGATCTTTGACTTGGTACTATGTTTGCTGATATTTGAGGACTTTGAATTTGTGCCTTTTTAGATCCTCCTGGATCACTCCCAATATGGAAGCTCATAAAACACAAATTTCCTTTTCATCCCAATGGGAATTTTCTCAACATAGGTGTCAAAAAATTCAGGTCATCAAACATAGCTTCCCTATTTGAATCAAACAATTCTACCGTTTCCTTATCCTTCTCTATGTCATATGCCCTATTCCAATCTATGAGTGACATTATTTTAGGTCTTTGGGTTCTCTCTAGTTTACCATTGAAAACAGATGCAACTTTTCTATAAGGGTGGTCTTCTGGGAGGAATACCCTCGAACAGCCGTACACCGTCTTTCGTAGGTGGTTGGACCACCTAACCTTTATATAAGGTCCACAACATTTACATCCATGATACCCTTTTGTTACAAGACCTGTAATGTTATCGTATACATAACATGTTAGTGTAAAAAATATAGTTTCACCAAATGAAGTATTCTAAATAAAATTACATATATAAACAAATCTATAAACATGCTTACCAAAGAAAACTCTTAGTCCTATATAATCATGCGTGGTGTACACACATATGCCATACAACGTAAAATACCTCTCCATTTGGATGGGTATTGATACATCATATACATGTATTCCTTCCCATAACTACATAAATTCATTGATTAATGGTTGGAGGTAGACATCCATTCTCTCCACTTGTCTTCTACCTTAGACTATAAGAACCAACATAAGATGTTAATTCTTCACATAAAACCATAGGGGGATATTGTTATTGATCACTACCATTGGAAAAACAAAATAGTTGGTGTTTTGGAGGGAATACGAGTTAACTCCATCCATAGCTATGCTCAATCAGAGGCTCCGTACTTCATCCTTGAATTTATTAGGCCATGTATCCTCTATATGCTTCATGGCTATTGAATTTGTTGGGATTCACATAACTCTTGGCTCACTTCTATGTGATGCATGCCACCCCTACAACATGGCTAATTATTTGCAATGAGATAGCCTTTGAATCCTTGGAATTATAGACATGTGCCTCAATATCTTATGAGGAGGACCATGTGCCTTACCCTTATTTATTTATTTATTTATGACACCTATCATTCCCACATTTTGGACATATCTCTTTGTCCACATATTCATTTTTATATATAATATAATCATTCACATATGCGTGGTATGATATGTACTCAACACCCAACATTTTCAGCATTTGCTTTGCCTCTGCACAACTATCGGGCAAGAGATTATCACTCGGAAGTACCTTATCTTTGAATAACCTGCAATTAGTGGGAAATAGAATTGTACACCGTCATTAAGCATGAAAACAATCAACCCTTTTCTTCCTTCATTGTGTGACAAGATTCCTTAAACAATTAGGGGACTTAATGGTTAGTTACCTCAAAAGTGCTAAGAAACACAGGTTTGACATACCGTATATTGTTTTCAAGTTGTATAGTAACATTATTGTCCCCAGCTAGATAGACCTTGCAGACCCCTATACTCGACCAAATAGAGGGGTGGTGGAAGTTGATTTCATGCTTTCGTTGAAGGTTATCTACGACATTAACATCATCCCCTAGTTCGTTTTGCTGGAATGCATCTAACGATATTCCCTCCATGGCTTGGGTATCCCGCAAAAAATCATCCATACTAACCTCTATGTCATTTCCTTCATCCCCAACATGTGAAGAACTAGTGTTACTGTTGAGGTTTTGAATTGGTGACTTAGGACGTAGTGGGAATTGAATAGGTGGTTGTTTCAACCATTCTAGGTATGCTTCCTCTCCGAACTCTTTTTGTTTAGTAGCAAGCTTGCGATTTGACATCGTAGTGGGGTGAAATGATATATGGTGAATAGGTCGTTCGTCATCAAAATCCTGATTGTAAAAATATTGAACATTACATTGATAATATTAATAACACAATGCTTTGATATGTTCAAACATTATACCAAACACTTATTAGAAGCATGGAATTTTTTTCCCAATAATAACATGAAACCAACCCATTTATAAAACAAATGTTGAATTAAGCAATACATTTACATTAGTTCCATTAAAAATACAAAAATGCAATTACTCAATCATCCCTTTTTTATGCCATATGGGGTTGTCTACATAAAAGAGATCCAATTCATGGTGTAATACCATTGAATCAGGTTGGTTGCTGGAAGATGGCATGTTAGGATTGGTAGGGTAAAGAAGTTGTCCATTTTCATCAAACATCTGCTTACGATATCTTTCTCCTCATAAGAGCTTGCAAAATTTTGGGACTACGACAATATCTTGAGCATCTGAACTCGATCCTGAGTCTTGATCCTGCAAAATTCAATGAACAATGCTTAAACTACACCTGCATACATAACATTAATTCAATGAGATAAATGAATTATCAATAAAATCTAGACGTACTGCAACCGATGTGAGAGAACTTGAAAGACTTCCAAATATACAGAATGAGTTGGTTTGATATTCTAATTCATTTTTTCCTGCATTTTAGCCAAAATCGTCATCTTGGGTAGCATACAAAAATCTAACTTCGAAAGTAACTTTGAATAAGTTTTACAACTTGACGATGTGCTTAATCATATAAAGACACACCGATACGTATGGATAAACCAAATGCACTGGTGCGTTTAATTGAGAGAAACAACAAAGATTGACCTCCGTTATTTCCTCTGCAAAGCAAAATCTTCACAAAATTTAAATTTTGATGTTTGCATTTTCATTGTGCAAATTTAATTGTTTTATTAGTTACACACTGCACCAAGGTGTTATTAATTACACACTTCGGACTGTATAGAGCACCGACTGAAGCAAGTTAAAAAAATAACACGCGTTTACTATCAATACTTTGAACTTTATTACAAAAATAAATCAATGCGTTATACATACACACCGGACCAGTGCGCTACGCACGGTATAACACACCGAAAATGTAACTTACAAAAAAACATCGCGCGCGTTTATCATCAATACATCGAAATATACAACAAAAAAATGAGCGGGAATCTGAGTTTTTGTATTTATAAAGGAAAACCCTTTTCATTCTATTATTTGGTTGCCAAATTTAGAACGGAGATTTGTGCAACATAGATTTATCAGCAAAGACTTCAAAGTGGGTGGATTTTTTTTAAAGAGCCAAATTTGAGGGGGATTACTGTATATCACATAGAAATCTGCAGAGGAGAAATTTTAGGTATATGATTTCATTTTATTATTCATCTTAATCATTCTCCTATTTGATTCAAACAATTTTTAGTGCATTCCCAAACAAAAAAATTTCATAGTTACTTTCAGTATTTGAAGCCTTAATTTCCTCACAGTTTTTTTGCTTTCTCCTTCTATATTTCACAAGAAGATTTTTTTTGAGAAAAATTTCTTTATAGGGTTTGTTTATTTATATATGGGTGTTTCCTATCCGTTGTAATGAAACCACTCATTGCATTGGATCCCAAACCATCTTGTTGCTGCCGATTTTTTTTAAACGCCTTCATGGTGACCGTTGCACTCTGTACATAGTAAGAGCACTGATGCATATTTGTTTGTAAACAACATCGATTTATTTAAATTAGAAATAATATTAACATATCCTTTTCGCGGCCGTCGACGTGCATTTTACCTATATATGCACTAGGGAACATTGTTTACAAAGCACAATGTTGATTTTAAAATGGAAAAATGGAAATCACCATTTTTTAAATTTGTTCACTGATGGATGATGCATAATAAACAATACTTAGGAAGGCATTCTTTTTTTAATTCATAAAGCACTTACTGAATACAAAAAAATGTAAAACGTTTTCAATTTCACAATGAAACTGTTACACTGTACCAATGCGTATAAATATTGTTGATGACATGGTGCGGATGAAGTTACTATACACACCAAGATCTTATTTTTTTTTTAAATTAAGTAATTTTTATATCGGATGATTCCTATTTTTTTTTCGGGAGATTTTGAAAATGTCAAGGGACAAACAAGGGGAAAACCAAGACATGTCGGTAGGGATGTCCAAAAAAGTGTAGAAGTAGATGGTAAAATAAATGAACATAATTACATAGCAAGAGGAGCCATCCCAACTACAATGTGCATTAGAGGTATGTGATCATTTATTTATTCTTTTATGTACATTGAATTTAAGTATCATGTGAAATACTAATTTTCAATTGTTTTGTTGCAGAAAAGAAAACAAATAAAATCCATTCAACACATAAGACAAGACAATGAGGAATAAAAGGGTTGATCACAAATTTTGTGAGTATTTATATTTCCGGCCTTTCTTAAGATTTCATGTTTGTTGTGATATTTATATTTAAATAATTAATTTACACTTCTCCATGGATGTCTTCTAGTAGGGGCTAATATTCAAAGAGGAGCCAACCCATGAATTGATAAACATTGGGTTAAGTATGGGTTGTGAATATATGTTGAAGAATGAAAATTTAATTAAAAAAATTGTGAGTAGCTATGTCGTTTAACTTCCCTTGTTTTATAATTAATTAAAAACAAGAAAATTTTATATTGATTATATTGACTGTGCTTTTTCATGCTGTATTAAACATGTTGGAAAAAAAGTATGGAATGCAGTTAACAAAGGAGATTTTGAGAGAATTCATGAAGCATGGCTTCGAAAGAATGTGTATTGTTTATGAAAGACTTGGTGCTAAGGTATGTTTTTTGATTTACGCAATAATGTACATTCTACTATATATGTAAATGTAGACATAATTATTGTTATCTTCAATTTCTAAGGATAATTGAGGAGATAATGTCTCAAGGCCCTCAACTTACAGGCATGGAGTACCGAGAAAAAAATGACTGACATCGTCCACATGGACAGACAAAGACCCACTTCACCAGCACACATCCTAGATTTGTGACGATGTCATCGACCACATCATCTTACTTCTGAAAGACAATGGGTCTTGCTCCACGAGTTACAAGTCAGGTATTGTGGTAAGTATCATTTTAATATTTGAGGCATTTAAGTATGTTGCATTTAAAGCTGCTTTTGATTATAGAATGTCTGCTTGGAAATTATTCTCTTTGCCTTGTTTCACCTTGGTGGTTGACATTGCTCCCTAGTAAGTGGTCACCATTAGGGATGGGTTTGCTATTGGTAGGTCTCCTTGATGATTCATCGTGTCATTCTCGATCATACTTACCATTTTTCACACTTCACCCCTTTTTTGTCTCCTTATCTTTTGGGATTTTCTGGTGTATTGACCCAAGAAGGGTTTGTACCTAATTTCATGGGAAGAAGGGCTGAAGCCCTAGAGGGAATGTATCTAGCAAAAGATAAAATCCAAAACCATAACCTTCCATATGCTCACCCAAAGCGGTCTTGAGAACAATGAAACGTTTCTCCTAAAAAATCAAAGACCTTGCAAAAACAAATACACATATATAAAAATGTCCCACTTGTTGAAGGATCTACACAAGTGCGTTACAAGCTTTTATTTACGACTATGGAACTTTGTGTACCTCTCCCTTCAAGTGACATTGTGGTACTTCCCCCCAGGATTTATGTTACCCATTGGGAGTACCCAGTCGTTCTGGACCTTAATTAATTAATGGAAAATAAATGAGCTTGGAAAAAGGATGCATTGAAAATGAAGGTGCAACACACCCTCTACAAAGGCACCCAATCCCTCCTAAAAAAAATACTACTTGGGAAATTTTTCGAAATCTCTTCATAAAAAGGTTTGTAAAAAATGAAGGTTATATTTCCCATTCTGATCAACTTTATCATTTCAAAAGAAATAAAAATGAGAGTATTGAGGAGCTTAATGACATATTCAATGCCCTCATTATCAATTTCCCTCAGGAGTTTAAACCCTGAGGCGATACTATTTACCGTTGCTATATCTCGACCATGAAAAACCCATACGATTTTCTGCTGGGAGAT
This sequence comes from Picea sitchensis, assembly GCA_010110895.2. NCBI lineage: Eukaryota > Viridiplantae > Streptophyta > Pinopsida > Pinales > Pinaceae > Picea > Picea sitchensis. The sequence goes on along the minus strand of SNQJ01S0022731.1, from coordinate 7,199 downwards.
AATTACCCCTCTACTTTGATTAAAGATCAAGAAAGAGCATGTGAAATCGAAGAGAATTTCATATCCTCTTATCCTTGAGACATGAATGGTCCTGAAGATATTACTCAAAGAAATGAAGTTGTAAACTTCATGCAGACTGTGATGTTATCTGAGATCTACCATATCACAAAGACATATTTACAGATGGAGCAAAGGTTACTGCTACCCAGTAAAGGATATTTATCTATCATGAAAAAGAGGCTGAACTTTGAAAATGTTGTTGGAGCCAAGGACGCTAGAGATCGGATGCTGCAATGTGCCAGGGAAGTTTTCTCGAAGGTCCATACAAGGGGAGATAAAGTTTCTTTCAATTTCATTCAAGGAGAGACCATCACGAAAAACAACATTGGTCTTAAAGACCCGGAAAAAGAAAAGTATCTTCTGATAATCCTCCGTGCAAGGCAATATGACAAAGAAGTGAGAGATCACCCATCTTTCCTTATCACATTGCTGATAAATGACCTATATATCCACAATTGCATGTTGGAATCCAGAGCCTCGAAAAATGTTATGAAATTGAGAATTATGAAACAACTTGGATTGAAAATCACGTGACCTTACAAGAATATCTGCAGTATTAACTCAAAGGCCATCCCAGTTCATGGAATTATTAAGGATTTGGAAGTAAGTTTAGAGCAGTTTCAAAACATATATTTCTGAATGGATGTCCCAGTTATCGACGTACCCAACACATGGGGAATGCTGTTGTCAGACGAATGGGCCACCAAATTGGGAGGAAGTGTTCAAGTGGATCTTTCTTATGCCACCATTCCAACCCCATATGGTGATAATCTTGTCCTGCACCATGAGTCTGCTGTCCTATAATTGGTCGAAGACCCAAATAATTTGCCGCATCAAGTCCTTATTGTGAATGAAGAAATTGGTAGAACCTTTGTTTTTCCTAATAGCATCTTCCAAGAGGAAGAAAGAAGGGATGGATGTTGGACCTTGGAATACGACTGGGCCCATTCAAGTTTAGGATCATGTGCCAGAGTAGTTTTGATATCACCTGATAAGGAAGTTACCTTTTTCTCAAACAAGCTTGAATTCAATTGCACCAACAACATTGCTGAGTATGAGGCTCTCATCTTAGGTCTAAATCTTACCATTGATATGAATATCAAATGCTTGCACGTAAGGGGAGATTCATATTTAATCATTTCTCAAGTCAAGAAAGATTTAGTTGCCAAGAAACCAAGGTTGAAACAATATAGAAATGTTGTCTAGGATGCCATAAAAAAATTTGATAGCTTTTCAATTGAAGTCGTTCCTAGAGAAAGGAATTACATGGAAGATGCCTTGGCTATTTCCGCTTCTATCTTACAACTTTGCAAAGCGATTTCGCCTTACAAAATGGAGGTCAACTTTAGGCTCTCAATCCTTCACAATTTAGAGCACTATCAAGTCTTTGATGATGAAAATCAAATTTTACGTTTCCTCCAGAATAAGGGAAAATTTTCAGAAACACAGATAAATTTACTAGCGAAGGAAACAAATATTGGAGTTATAGACTTGCCCAGTAATTCTCTGCCAAAAGTGCTGGTCCCCCTGGAACGAATGTTTGATCGAAATGACATGTACAAAGGAAAACCAACGAATGATTGAGATGATGAAGTCATGGAGTTTAATATTGGCAATGACACATCCCCTAGGATAGTTAAACTGGGAAAAGGCACGACCCTTGCTGAAAGGGAGGAGTTACTGGCCCTCATCAGAGAATTTAAAGATGTTTTTTCTTGGTCATATAAAATCCTGAAATATTACGGGGGAGATGTCATGCAACATGCCATTCCCATCAAATAAGGTGCAAAACCATTCAGGCAGAAACTGAGGCAAATCAACCCAAAGATCACGCCTCAGGTCTAGAAAGAATTGCAGAAGATGGTAGAGGCAAGGATAATTGGACCTATCAAGTATTCGTCTTGGATTTCCAACCCCATAATTGTTTGGAAAAAGACCGGGGACATCAAATTGTGCGTTGATTTTAGAAAATTTAATCAGACATCAATTAAAGATAATTACCCCTTGCCAAACATGGAACATCTATTGAAAAGGGTCACCAAAGCAGAGATGATGTCTATGCTTGATGGTTTTTCAGGATACAACCAAGTGTTGGTGAATAAATATGATCAACTTAAGACTGCTTTCACTACTCCATAGGTAACCTATAAGTATTTGAGGATGCCTTCAGACTGACGAATGCCAAATCTACCTTTCAATGTGCCATGGACTGTGCTTTCAGATATTTTATTAGTAAGCTTATAGAAATCTATCAATACAATTTGATGGCCATCTCCAAGAAAAGAAATGAACATATTCAACACCTACGAATAATATTTGAAAGATGTAGGGAGTATGGTATTTCCATCAACCCAATGAAATCAATTTTTGGTGCAGATAAGTAAAACTTATTAGAAAATATCATCTCAAAAGACATAATCTTATTTGATCCTTCTAGGATCGAAACGATCATGAAGATTCCCCTCCCTAAAGATCAGAAGGCCTTGCAATCTTTCTTTGGCAAGATCAATTTCATAAGAAGGCTCATCCCAAATTTCATTGAAATTGTTAAACCACTGAACAATTTATTAAAAAAGGATGTCCTATTCAAATGGGATGACAATGGTAAAAATGTCTTCAAACGTATTAAAGAAGCAATTACAGTCACACATGTCCTAGTTATCCCGGATTTCACTAGAGATTTCATCATTTTCTCTTTTGACTCAAAAGACACCATTGCAGGAGTCCTTTTACAGAAAAATAATGAAGGAGGTGAACAACCAATTGCTTTCATGAGAAAGGCACTTAGGGACTCATAACTAAATTATATGATCATTGAGAAACATACATATGCCCTTGTTAAGTCCCCATAGCACTTTAGGACATATGTTGGGTATAAAAATATTAGAGATTTCGTTCCATATCCAACAGTGAAGGATGTCGTATCCCAACAATATTGTCTTGGTTCAAGGGGAAAATGGGTATCACAACAAGAATATGATCTAGAAATAAATCCAACCAAGATAATCAAGGGCCAAATATTGGCCAAGATGTTGGCTGAAAGTAATGAAGAGGCTATCGAGATGGGAGAAAAGGAGTAGGTCAACGTTGTCCTAAGTGAACTTGAAGAAGATGAATGGTATTCATACATCATTTATTATTTAAATAATCTTATATTCCCTGATCACTTAGTGGATCATAAGAGAAGATATTTTAGGCTCAAATCCATGAAGTATTTCTTAACACAAGATGTTCTTGGATGGAGAAACCCTTATGGAGTAATTCTCAGATGTGTAAATAAGGAGGAAGCACATAATTTGATCTCAAAGCTTCATTCAGGATACAGTGGGGGTCATTTTGTTGCCCGTACCACAACTCATAAAATCCCGAGAGAAGGTTACTATTGGTTTGTTATCGCAGGATTTGTAGTTGTGCAAATCCCAACACAAGATTACCAAATCGTGCGTAACTATAAGAAATCCTACCACTGTCACCTTAGTAAGAAATCCCCTCCTTTTAGTGATGGAATAAGCCCACCACAAGGGAGGCTTCCCTAGTGATCTCAAGGGATCAAAGTAGCAAGTTTGATAGCCAATCCTACAACCTCCTTTCTTTATCACCTAACGATAAGTCTAGGTCTGTGAAATGGATGAGGTTAATGTTGGCAGGGATTGCAGTTTGCACAGGACTTGGTTTTTTCATTAATGTCAAACTTTAAAATGCCAAAGGGAGACTTTGTTGTTCAGTTTGCACAAACACGGTGGTTCCTAATTCGGAGATCAGCATGCCTCTCGACATACCAAAACATGAAACTATGAAGAACCCAGTAGGTGAGATTTTGGTTATAACTCTAGGTCACATGTGAAATGAGATTTGGAAGAGGAGTCAGTACCCTTAGCTTGAATTTCAGAGATCGAAGATTAAACAGCACATGATACGTCATCCTAAGTGACGTTACTATGATACGTCACTCTGGGAGTTTCTATTTTGGGATTTTTACATGNAAAAAAAAAAAAAAAAAACTCCAACATCACGAAGTCCCGAATGCTGAAATACTGAAAGGGACACACGTCACATGATCTACGGTTTCAAGAGTTTTGAATTGTTGAAGGTCATGAAGACCTGATGGCCAAAGTACCGAAACCTCGACAACCATCGATCTCGATGAATGATTAAGTCATATCCGTTGGATTAAGCATTGGAGGGGTAATATAATATTTGTATATGACCGTTGATCTGTCCCCGAGAAGTTAACAAGAACCATCCGATCTATGTCCACCAGATCAAATGTGAAGCCGTCAGATCATTTCAGGGATCACGACTTGGAGTGTCGAAACACTTCATCACAGAAACACCGAAATGCTGAAATGCGAAATGTCGAAATACGGAACGTCGAAATGCCGAAATGCGAAACGCTGAAATATCTTTTTGGTGTAGGCAGTGGTTACCGACGATGGTCATGTGAGAGGGAGGATCTAGCACGAAGCTAAGCTCTATTTCAGGATTCGCAACTCGAAGTGTCAAGACTCTTCGACACAGAATTGCCGAAATGTGAAATGCGAAATGCATTTCGATTAACCTGTGGTCATGGCCAATGGGCATATGGGTTAGAACAAGTGGCTTGCCAAAGCACTCAAGGGTTATTCCATGCTGAAAAATCAAAACAAATGTATGTTCATCGAATGGTGCTGGTTAAATATTTAAACTGATCATGTGGATAGTGTTCGTCTTGATAGCTTGACCAATAATAATCACTGTAAGGAAGTTATTCAGTTATTGTAACTGATTCTTTGAAGCCTGAGGGTTCGATTGTATGCGCTGATGATACATGAACATGAATTGAAACAAATTAACACTGGGATAGTGAGAAGAAATGATGAAGAGAGAGAAAATATAGAGGAGTGAAGACACATACATAGATTGATAAATCTAAGTGGTCTAGTCAAGAATGAATGGTGATATGAATATAAAAACAGAGAGGATTTGAATGCTTAATCTTTGAAAGAGAAGATAAAGAGTTGGTTTGCAGGTTCTTAGTGACAGAGAATGATTTTAGGTTGGTAGGGAGGAGCAAGGGGAGACTGTAAAAGTATCATGTATAAGTTGGTGCTTGTACATTTGGGAGTTGTAGCTTCCATTCAGTAGGTGTTGAAGAAACAAAGGTAGCAACCTCATTTGGGTTGTAGCTAAGATAAAATAAGAATGTAAAGAGGAGTTGGAGCTTGCCTTTCATTCATAAGAAGAAGAGGTTTTTCCATTTTGGGTTTCCTCATGAAAAATCACTGAGTCACTGTTTCATTTATGTGATTGTATATTTATTGGTTAAATGTTAAAGGCATGATTTATTAATTAATAAGTAATCTGATTATAAAATGAAATAAATTTTATACAACTGATTCACCCCCCCCTCTTAGTTAACTTATCCTGTTCAACAATTGGTATCAGAGCAGGTTACTTCAAGATTCAGTTTAATCACTGGAAGTTTGATCTTTAATAATGGATAAGAAATATGATTTTACTAAACATGGATTACCTCTGTTTGATGGACATAATTATGCTTTTTGGAGTATCAAGATGAAGTTTTTTTTCAGTCTCAAGGAGTAGATGTTTGGCAAGTTGTGTTGAATGAATATAAGGCTCCAACAACAGTTCCAACAGATGNGGATTACCTCTGTTTGATGGACATAATTATTCTTTTTGGAGTATTAGGATAAAGTTGTTTTTGCAGTCTCAAGGAGTAGATGTTTGGCAAGCTGTGTTGAATGAATATAAGACTCCAGCAATAGTTCCAACAGATGCTGCAGGAAAGAAATTCTATGAGAGTAATTCCAAAGCTATGTATGCAATACTTGGAGGATTGGCAGGTTCATAATTTGTTAAAGTAATGCATTGTGAGTCAACAAAAGAGTTATGGGACAAACTGAAGAATGTATATGAAGGAGATACTAAGGTAAAGAAAGCTAAATCACAATCATATAGAATTCAATTTAAAAGTTTAAAGATGGAAGAATCTGAAGATATAGCTACCTATTTCTTACGTATTGATGAA
>SNQJ01S0022730.1:104268-116481 GCA_010110895.2 Picea sitchensis | reverse complement strand
TTGGGTACACGGTCGTGTGGACTAGGAGCCTAGCCAGGGAGGGGCTAAGGCCAAAAAGGAGTTCATCGACCATCGAAAATTACAGAGTACAAGAACCCTTGACTACGGGAGAGACGAAACCCCGATAACCTGAATTTAGGATTTGGGAAGACTACTGTCTAGGTGAAGGAAGCCATATAGGTAAATGAAAGACTCGTGGACCGGGTTTGGCATTTTGCGGCTACAAGCTTCGAGGATTCTCATTATTGAGAACTAAACGAATTTTTTTTTTAAATTTGGATAGTGGGTATGTTACACTCACGTACAAAGATTATCGTGTGCACAATTTGGGCTTGGAGACAATATTCTTCCATTGTGGATTGACCTCGGTTTATGAACCTTTTGGTACTTACAACCTTTGGAACAATATCCTATGTTATCGCATTCCCACGTCCCATTTTTAGAATCCCCTTCCAGATTCTTCTCTTGGCCTTTTTTAAGCTTGTGACTTCAAGTGTTCTCTCCATTGTTGATCCAGATTATGTAGAGAAAGTATTGAAAGCAAAAATATAAATGGAAATGCACCAAGATATTGTAGAGAGCACAATAATGTAGCAAAACCCAAATACTATTAATGAATGAAATAGGAAAAGACCGTAAAATGCAAAGCAATACAAACCAGCTAGAGTGGTGATACCTTATCTCTGAAGAGAGATGTGTTAGCTATGCTCAATTGCAAGAAGACATTACAAACTACATTTTAACATAAATTACAATACCCTAAGATGAAAAAATCCTAAAGATCCAAAACACTAACCCTAGGAAATGATGTGGCAAAAGGAATGCAAGCCTCGAGGAGGCTAGTTGATACATCAACTTCCTTGGGATATACTTTTGCATACGAACTCTATTTAGGRAATTTCTTGGACTATTAAAAATATTAATCCATGCTCCATGCATTTAGCATGCCACACAATTGAAGAGATCRTGGCATGTTCAATTGCCAAAAATGAAAAGGAAATGCTCGAAAAATGTGTTAGAAGTTCAAGACCTAAAAAACTATACTATAACTAGCAAGATGTGGAACCATTCTTAGTTGTTGGAATAGGTGGATGGCCATTGGTRTCCATTGGATCAATCATCCCCATTTAGGGAGMAATGGTCCCCGTTCCATCAAGTTCCTTCATCAAATGGGAAAACTTTTGTTGAACTTGACTCTTGGTGACCCACTTGCCTCGGTGAAGGAGATTCCTTTCTTTGACAACCCAATAGAGTTGGATGTTTTATTGGCAAGCGCCTATCATCTTGGTGTCAATGATCCAATTGATAGTCACCTACTCAATGCAATCGTGATTGATTTGTGTAGGGATGACTACCTCTGACATGTCCAAGAGAGGTGGAAAATATGGTTGAAGAAACTCCACATTAAATATGGGGTGCAGGTCAAGGAAAGGGGAATACTTAATTCAAAAGCATTCTCACCGATAACCTTGGTGATGGTGTAATTCCCATATCGAAGTGGGAAAATCTTTTTATGGGGTCATATGAGATGTTAGTTTTACAAATGCAACCATACCTCTTTTCCCACCCAAAACTTATGTGGAACCCAATATTGATTGTGGTGTCACTTGTACTTGGCATTGGATTTATGTAAAATATCATGAACTTGTTGTTGGATGTGTTGGATATTTTCAACAAATTTGGTTGTTCTATCTATGTATGTCAGAGCATGGAAGGATTATTCCTATGTAGATGCAATGGGAAAAGCTACATCAATTGGGGCTAACGGTTGGAACCCCTAGCACACCTAAAAAGGGTCGTGGCCAATAGAGTTATGTGTTGAAGTATTATGTAGTTGCAGAAGATATCCTTATTGTATTTGATCAAGTCAAAACCCTAAAAGAATAATGCTAAAGTATATTTGTAATGTCAGCTCAGGAAAATAATTATTATCATATTTTTTACTTGCAATATGAGAAGTCGGCCTTGCTAGAAAAAGTCAAAGTAAATTATATTTGCCAAAAAAGACAGGTCGGCCCTATGGGAAAAGTTCAATAGCAGAATAAGTATAAATAAGGTGATTCCTTGCTCATTTGGTGATCACAACACACTCAGCTATAGCACAAGTTTGGTGGAGAGTTGTGACTACGGGAGGAAGGATAAGTCACATCTCTTGGTTTTGGTTGGTCTCTCTATCATGCGCTACCTTGCTAGGGTAATGCGCTAGGGTTTGGATTATGCATTGGTGTATCTCTTGGTGCATATCTTGGTATAATACTTGGTATATCTTCTGGTGACAAGGCGCAAGTCTAGTAGCAGAGTTTCCCTTTGAGTAGAAGGGTTATATGTGATATTTCTTTATGAGAGAGCATTGTACTGACAATGTACTTGGTTGATGAATCTATATTGAACAAGTTCTATTGGGTTTTATTCCCCAAGAGGGTTTCCCAGGATAGATATATGTGTGTTGTGATCAGAGGTGGCACATGTAGGTGCCTATGGTTGGGTGACGATGAAGTAACATCGTTTATGGAAAAACGAGCACTTAAAAGTAGTTAAATTTCTATGGTAAATCTAACCCTAACTAGTTTTAGGAAAAATTCAACATGGTATCAAAGTTGGTTTCCTTCAGACAGTGTAATCGTTGGAAGGAAGGTCGTGATATTTACCTCGCCACTACAGTTTGTTGCAGTACCATGCTGTTGCAAAGTTTATTTTTTCAAGCTCGTTGAGAACCTTTTCTAGGATGTTTGGCCTAATTCCTTCACAAACAAGTGTGCACTACCCCAGCGCATCTCCATCTACCTTCAGATTGCAAGCTAGAGAACTTTGAAGTTTTAGGGTTCGTCGTTGCTTATTGTTGCTGCCAGATGGTGCCGCTGCTTATCGTTGTTTGTTGTTGTTGCCGGAGGTATGTACTTGTATATGTTTAAATTGTATCACTGTCTTGAGGGTGTCTGTAGGAGAAGGGATCTTTTGTCCAAGCAATAATCGCAGATCCATAGGGATCTCAGATCCAACACATTCAGAGGAATAACACACTCCAAGTTTGATTGTTTTTATATTCCTCTAGTTGTTATGGCATTATTGTGATCTTATGAACATCTAGTTGTATTTTGATCTATAGAAGTTATGATTATTATACTAATATGTGGTCAAAGTTAAAGTTATAAACTGAGTTTAGTCAAAGTATTAAATTGATTAAGGTTGGGATTTTAGAGTTTATTTGCATTATATTCTCTAACTCAGAATTTTGTCAAGAAAGCATATTGTCTTGGTACAAGGGGAAGGTTGGAGAGAATACTTGCCATCTTGAATGAAGGAGACTCGAAAGAAAAGGAACAACATTGATTCTTGAAGATAAGACTCCAGGTTCCAGGTTTGATTGATTAAATTGATAAGTTTCCAACTTGCACATATCAAGTTTGATAATTGCTACATTACAAGTAAACACTATATTTGTGTCAACAAACTTTTAAGGTTATATTACTGCTAGGTACAATAAATACTTGGTAACATGTGAGTATTAATGATATAAATGCTTATTGTACTTGTTTGCAAGATGAACTAACATCTCCTATAGGAGATAATTCTTGTTTTGCTTCCAGGCAGGTCACCTTGGTAAAGCTACGATGATTACCATGAAATTGTCCTTTATTCTTGTTACCATAGATATGTTCTTATGAAAATGTTATTATATTGGAAATACTTTTGCTCTTGTTGTTCCTGTCTCGGGCAAGTTATCTTACAAATTCCAGGGAAGTTATCATGGAGATGTACGTGTTCTAGGAAGGTTGTTATGGAAGCAGGTCACCAGTGACAACTCTGAGAAGGAGATACAGTGACAATTGCAAAAGGCGACATATTAGATAGCCTCCAATTTGAGACATTGAGCGGACTGACAATCACAAAGAGTTTGTTTCCAAACAGTTACAACGAAGCCAAAGGAGTTTTGGACATCGTGCACTTAGACATGTGTGGGCCAATGACAGCCACATCACTTAGCAGGTATGTACATTATGTTCCATTTATTGATGATTTCTCACATAAAATTGGATCTATTTCTTGAAAGAAAAAAAACGAAGTACTAAGCAAGTTCAAGGAATTCAAATCCCTTGTAGAAAATCTTTCTAAAAAGAAGAGAAAGGCTTTGAGGTCAGATAATGGAGGAGAGTTCACATTATATGACTTCAAAACATTTTGCAGAGAAGTTGGGATTAAGAGGGAGCTCAAATACTTCATACATTCCTCAGCATAATGGTGTAGCAGAAAGAAAGAACCGAACGATGACAGTTGCAGCTAATGGAATACTACCAGAAGAGCATGTTCCAGAGAATCATGACATGACAAAACCACAAAGACCTGCAGAAACGATTACAAAGAAAAGAAGACCAGCTTGGGCTCGTGAGATTACTGAGGATGCCGAGAATTATGGTGCTCCAGATGGATCTTTCAGAGAAAGCAATAAACCTCAACCATATTCCAGTTATGTGGCATTGTTATGTGATATCATTGATGTTGAGCCTACCTATTATGCAGAGGCTACAGAGAAGAAAGTATGGAAGGATGCCATGATTGAGGAATACGGGTCCATCATTAAGAATGATATTTGGGATGTGGTTCTGAGACCGAAAGAGAAATTAGTTGTGAATTCAAAATGGATCTACAAGGAGAAACATTCAGTAGATGGCAGTATCGAGAAGTATAAGGCAATATTTGTGGCTCGTGGGTTCTCCCAGAAAGAAGGAATAGATTACGAGGAGACATTTTCTCCTGTGGTGAGATACACTTCGTTTAGAAATACACCTACGATAACTGCAGTAATGAAATGGAAGATACATCAAATGGACGTGAAGACAACTTTTCTGAATGGTGTAGTGGAAGAGGAAGTGTACGTGGAGCAGCCACAAGGATTCAAGACATATGATAGGCAGACACATGTGTGTAAATTGAAGAAATCCTTGTATGGATTGAAACAAGCACCCAGGGCATGGTATGGTAGAATTGACAACTTTCTGATGAGCTTGGGTTTTACCAAGAGTAAAGCAGATCCCAAACTTTACTACAAGGTTAAGGATAGTGGACCAGTGATATTGTTGTTAAATGTCGATGACATGTTTCTAACAGGGGACGAGAAGCTAATCGTTGAGTGCAAGAGAAAGCTTACATCAGAGTTCGAGATGAAAGACCTGGGTATGATGCATTATTGTTTGGGTCTATAGGTGTGGCAAAAACAGAACGGGATTTTCCTATGCCAAGGAAAATATGTGGTAGAGATCCTAAAGAGATTCGAAATGATGGATTGTAAATCCATGCCCACACCTATGGTGACAAACTTGAAGTTATTGAGTGATACTTCCTTAAAGATAGTGGATGTCACCATGTACAGAAAAATGAATGATTTGTTGATGTATTTGATGAACACTGGGCTAGATATATGCTTTGCGGTGAACACTTTGAGTGAGTATATGGTTGAACCAAGACATGTTCACTTGATTGCAACAAAGCACGTGTTAAGGTACATGAAGGGTACAATAGACTTTGGACTTTGATACGTTTCAGATCATAATATAAGATTGCAAGGTTATGTTGATTCAGATTATGTCGGTAGTGTCACAGATCGGAAGAGTACATTAGGATGTTGCTTCAGTTTGGGGTCAACTATGATTTCTTAGCTCAACAAGAAGCATACTAGTGTGGCACTCGGTACGACCAAGGTAGAATACATAGTAGCATGTTCAACTAGTTGCGAATTTGTGTGGCTTCAGAAGTTACTTGCAGGGATATTTGATCTCGAGTTGGAGGTGACTTGTATTTTCTGTGACAACCAAAGTTGTATAAAGTTGTCTGAGAACCTTGTGTTTCATGACAAATCCAAGCACATCTAGATCAAGTACCATTACATCCGAGATCTCATGCAAAAGGGAGTTGTGAAGCTCCAATATATTGTTACAGACGAGCATATAGTAGATGTGTTGACCAAACCTTTGTCAAGGGTAAAGTTTGAATACTTCATGGAACATCTTGGTGTGGTCCATAAGGATGTCCCTTGTAAGAGGGAGTGGTGAGTCACATATGTGATTCTTGGGGCAGTAGCTTACAAAGTGTGGCAACAACGGGTAGTCATTTACAAGAATGATAGTTTCCCAGACTCTGTATGGATTGGGTAGTAGCACAATTATGTGTGTGAATTGGCTCAAACTGAATAGTTTCCCAGACTCTGTTTGGATTGGGTAGGAGCGAAATTTTGTGTGTGAACTGGCTCAAACTGAATAGTTGCCTAGAATCTGTTTGGATTGGGTAGTAGTGCAGTTCTGTGTGTGAACTGGCTCAAACTGAATAGTTGCCCATAATCTGTTTAGATTGGGTAGTAGCACAGTTCTGTGTGTGAACTGGCTCAAACTGAATAGTTGCCCAGACTCCATTTGGATTGGGTAGTAGCACAGTTTTTTGTGTGAACTAGCTCAAACTGAATAGTTTCCCAGACTCTGTTTGGATTGGGTAGTAGCGAAATTTTGTGTGTGAACTGGCTCAAACTAAATAGTTGCCTAGACTCTGTTTGGATTGGGTAGTAGTGCAGTTCTGTGTGTGAACTGGCTCAAACTGAATAGTTGCCCATAATCTGTTTGGATTGGGTAGTAGCACAGTTCTGTGTGTGAACTAGCTTAAACTGAATAGTTGCCCAAACTCCATTTGGATTGGGTAGTAGCGCAGTTTTTTGTGTGAATTGGCTCAAATTGAATAGTTTCCCAGACTCTGTTTGGATTGGGTAGTAGCGTAACTTTGTGTGTGAACTGGATCAAACTGAATAGTTTCCCAGACTCTGTTTGGATTGGGTAGTAGCGCAGTTCAGTGTGAACTGGCTCAACTATATATTTTCCTAGACTCTATGTGGATTGGGTAGTAACACAGTTCTGTGTGAACTGGCTAGTTACCTAGCTTTGAGTAAGCTAGATGAAGTCCTGTAATGACATAAGGTCTAAAAGGACGTCGAGACCCATAAGGTCTGAAAGGACGATGAGGTTGTACCCACTAGAGATATGATACATATGTTGATGAGGCCCCAGATGCATGATTGTGACATGACCATCAGATAATCTATGTATGACTATGACAGAGCCAGTGTATGGCTATGATGGTGATTGGGATGTATCGATTCATCATATCGTATGTGTGTGACTATGACAAATCATGTTTGGCTATGATGGTGATACTTGTGACATGATATGTTTGATAATGAGATAGCATGTGTGGATATGGTGATGTTACCTATAGAGTGGTCTGCAATACCATGTGATTGGTGGTAGTCTTGTACATGCCATGTGTAATGGATGGATGTGATTGAGACTACTAGATGAAGAACACCATGGATAATACCTCCCTAGCTAAGAGGGGGTGTTGATGTTACAGAACTTCTAGTGATGTATAGATTCATGGAAAGTCAACAAGTAAATGGTCCACAGTACAAATGCATACAAAAATAGTATTGAAGATCGTGCCAAAAGAATACCTTCCTTGCTAAGAGGGAGTGTTGAAGTATTATGTAGTTGTGGAAGATATTCTTTTTTTATTTGATCAAGTCAAAACCCTAAAAGAATAATGCTAAAGTATATTTGTAATATCAGCTCAGGAAAATAATTATTATCATATTTTGCACTTGAAATATGAGAAGTCGGCCCTGCCAGAAAAAGTAAAAGTAAATTATATTTGCCAGAAAAGACAGGTCGGCCCTGTGGGAAAAGTTCACTAGAAGAATAAGTATAAATAAGGTGACACCTTACTCATTTGGTGATCACAACACACTCAACTATAGCGCAATTTTGGTGGAGAGATCCAGTTGTAGCTACGACTACAGGAGGAAGGATAAGGCACATCTCTTGGTCTTGGTTGGTCTCTCTCTCTTGTGCTACCTTGCTAGGGTAATGCACTAGGGTTTGGATTTTGCCTTAGTGTATCTATTGGTGTATGTCTTGGCATAATACTTGGTGTATCTTCTGGTGACAAGGCGCAAGTCTAGTGGCAGGGTTTCCCTTTGAGTAGAAGGGTTATCTGGGATATTTCTCTCTGAGAGAGCATTGTACTGACACTGTACTTGGTTGATGAATCTATACTGAAGAAGTTTTGTTGGGTTTTATTCCCCAAGAGGGTTTCTCAGAATAGATTTGTGTGTGTTGTGCTTGGGGGTGGAACATGTAGGTTCCTATGGTTGGGTGACGATGATGTAGCATCGTCTATGAAAAAACAAGCACGTAAAAGTAGTTAAATTTCTATGGTAATTCTAACCCTAACTAGTTTTAGGAAAAAATCAACATTATGAAGGGATCTATTGTAGCTATGCTAAACGTAAGGAAGGCTCGCATCCCATCTGCATGGATAGATGGAGTTGTACATTCTTAGGACATGCACAATCATTCGATATACTACCTCTATTTTTCCATTGGTTCAAGGGTGGTAGGTAGTGGATTTGGTGAGCTTGGTGTTCATTATTAACTACAACTTAGACCAAAAAGTACTTAGGAACCTACCATCCCTATATGAAATAATGGTTTGTGGGAGCTCGAAATGAAGCCAAACAAACTCGAAGAGGAGCTCAATAGTGGCCTTTGTTACGATACTCTTCTCGCAAGGTATCAAAATGGCCATCTTAGAGAATTGGTTAACGATCACAAAATACATAGTCATTTCCATGCTTGGTTGAAGGTAGGCCAGACATACAGTCCATGGAGATAGACTCCCAAATTTTATCTGGGGTAGGAAAAGAAGTGTACAACCCATGTTTATTGACGGTAGTGGCACAAACAATGTATGATTTGATATACTTGTTGGTGTCATGTTGGAGATTTGGCTAGTACAGGTACTTTTATAACACTACCATTGTCTTTTACACATTGAATTGCCTTGTTACCCAATTGTAATGCACCTCCAAAATCAACTTTTTTCCCTCACTTGAATGAACACAGTCATGGCCTAGGTGGCATAAAAGTTCATCCCAAAGATGCAAGTATGAGACTAGTTTAACTACACTTAGTGTTCGATAGGTAACGACAATGTTAGGGTAATTATCATGTAATTGGGGCCACCTAGAGGTCTCATGTCCACAATTTGTGGTTAGCTCTAGAACCAGAGGTTGGCTAAGGTAGTGTGAAACACAATTTGTGTTTCCCTTCTTCTCTTTGATGTTTAGGTGAAACTATTGTATGTACATGGCCCACTTCTTATGGCAATCATTTTGTAACTTTCCCTGCATCTGCATGAATTGTAGGGGCTTATGAATAGTGTGGATGACCATCTTCTTCCCCATAATGTAATGATTCCATTGGTGACAGGCTTGCATAATGTATTACATCTGTTTTTCATAGGTGGGGTACCTACAAACCACATCAGAGAGTGTCTTGTTATGACATGCCACTAGATATCCATGGTGAGTGAGGACTACAACAACAATGTAATTTGAAGCATCTATCTCAATTTCAAAGGGTTGTTGCAAGTCTAGTAGCATAAGTACCTATGCCGAACAAAGGTGGTGTTTCATAGCTTTGAATGTTTTTTGTTGTGAATTAGACCAAATGAACCTAGATTTGGCCCCACCCTTGGTCACTTGATTTAGGGGCCAAGTGATTGAGAGAACCCCCAACACAAACTTGCAATAGATGTTGGAAAGACCCAGGAAATTGTGGATCTTTGTTAGATTCGGTGAGGCTAGCCAATTATGAAGGACTTGGATTTTGGTTGGATCTACATGCACACACTATTCATTCACGATGTATCCTATATACTAAATTATCTACATGCAAAATGAGCATTTATCATGCTGCATGGTGCTTAGTATATGTTGAATGTGTTGCAAATGTTCTGCCTAAATTTTGTTGAAGACGAGGATATCATTCAAATATACAACCACAAAAGTATTTGTGAATGGATACAATATATCATCCATCATCCTCATGAATGTTACCGGAGCATTATTCAAGCCAAAAGGCATGAAAAACCACTAAAAAAAGACTTCTCTAGACTTGAAGGTGGTCTTCCATACATCAATTTTCTCAATTCCTACTTAGTGGTAGCTTGACTTCCAATCAATCTTACTAAAAAGCTTGACACCCTTGAGTTGATCAAGAACATTGTCAATTCAGGGGATTGGATATCAATTCTTGACTATGGTTTTGCTTAGAGCTTTGTAATCAGTATAAAATCACCATGTTCCATTCTTCTTCCTTACCAACACAATTGGGCTCTCGTAAGGAGAGGAGCTTAGTCAAATGTGATCCTTTTGGATGAGCTCTTGAATTTGATGTTTGATTTCTTCTTTCTCAAGAAGAGAGTGTTTGTATAGTAGGAAAATCAATTGAATGCTTGAACTGGCAGTGTAGAGGCACCCCTGTAGGGGAAGCAAATATATCTTTGTATTCTTCCACTATCTTTTCCACATGCTTTTTTTATGTAGAGATACCTTGTACAAAGGCCATTGCGAGGCATTAATGTTTTGTTCACATTTTGACTGAATCAAGAAGAGGACAAATCTACTGGTCCGAGAGATTACCTTCCTATAATGCTTCACCAAGATCAAGGAAACTGTAGTAGTTCAAACTACCTCTTGTACCCTATAGAGTTGACCTTTGATAGTAACAATAACACTACAAGGCCTAGTTTCGTAAAAAACATGACATTTCTACATATAGGGTTGTTCTAAAAGAACATCGCAAAATTATAGTGGGGCAACAACACAAAGTACTTCATCTTGAGGGGCTTGATGCCACGTGGAAGGTAACAATGTTGATTAACACAGATCTTGTGTCCCTATCTCAACCAACTAATGGTGTATGGTTAGGGGTGTGGTGGTGTCAACAACTTCAATCTCTTGATGACCTCTATTGAGATCAAGTTCTTCTAGCTACCAATGTCAATATTGAAATGTAGCAACGTCCCCTTTCACCCATATCTATGAATGGAAGAGGTACTCACCTTCCTTGGGATCCTTTGGTTGGATATTTGTGGTTTTGAGGGTAGTACTATGTTTCACGTTGATGATTCACTTTCCCTTATCTAGCTCTTAATTACAACACTACTTAGAGGCTTTTAGGTTGGCCAACAACAACTGCTTCAAGCGACATTCGTTAGTGTTGTGCCATGGGATTTTGTGGAACCCACACCACTTTCTAGTGCCCTTTTCGACTTCATGTAACCCTTATTTACCTGTGGCTTCAATTGATTGTCCTAAGGTGGGTTATCCTTGCATTGTTCTTTGTTATAAAAGTAAGAGTCAACTTTACCATGCTTCTTTTGTCAAGGTTTTGTAGACCCAAACTCCTGCTTATTCTTCAACTTAATTTTTGCTCGATTTTGATAGTATATTGATAAGTGGCTCCCAGTAAGTTAATGCTGAAGAAATCTATCTCTGTTTGAATGTACATGTGTAGGCCAATACAATATTTCAGAACCAAGTGTCGCTCAGACTCTCTGATACTCAACTTTGAGTGCAAGGCAAGGAAGACATTGGTACACTTCTATATGATCTAGTCTCTCTCATGGCGCAAAGTTTTCCATCTCATATACTAGTCATCATAGTTTCCAATAGGGTAGAATTCCTCCTTGAGAGCATCAACAAAATCTACCCAAGTGGGTTTTGTCCTAAATGTTGTAAAATCATTTTTGACATGTTTCTCCTATTCACTGCCCACCAATCTTTGACATGGGGAAGGAACTTAAAGAGTGTGAAGGTGATCTTTTCTTTGTTGATTTTTTTTAAACAAAGTAAAACCCTTTAACATATTTAACCATTTATCCAAAGCATTTGCATCTATCTTGCCTTCAAATAAAGGAATGCCAAAGTTAACTAGTACCTTGAAGGGTGTCACACCATCAAAATGTGTACTTGTTGAATGTGTCTATGTCATTGTTGGAAATTGTGGAAGGATCGGAGCAAAATTATCCATCATCTTGTTTCTCTATTACACAAGGGCTTCCTTGAGAAACAACTTGATAGGATCTTATGTTTTTTCATCTCTCTTTTTTTCCACCATGGGAGGTTTCTTGGGCTAGTGAGAGTGGTCATCCCAAGCTCAGTTAGTTAGAAACCCAACTTCCCATACCCTGACCTTGTCGGGAACATGCATAGAGAAAAAACAAAGATTTTTTTTATCTAATACCATTGATCTAGATTACATAGAGAACAAAATGAAGGCTTAAATATAAATGGAAACACATAGAGATATTGCAAATAGAATAACAATACAA